>JABCKS010024998.1:0-14501 GCA_018851325.1 Termitomyces sp. DKA19 | reverse complement strand
CTGCTCCGTGTTGGACCTTGGCTCCCTTTCAGAGGCTCTGCGAGAAAAGCCACCAGTCCGCTATATATGTACCCACTAGTGCTACCAGCTGAAGCGAAGAAGGCAAGCGCATTATGCCAGGACTTCCATCTGAAGTGTGGAGCCAGCTTTCAAGAGTAGGTCGAGAAACTATGTCCAAAATGAGATCAAATGTTGAAGAACCCAGCGTATTTACTTTATGCTACGGTCTAGTGGCCACCGGAATCTCTGTAGCTGAGCTAGCTACAATAACCTGATAGTTTGCGACGGACTGAGTCCAGAAGAAGTCCAGTTACGGATCAATATGATCATCTGAACACCCTAGTATCCACCACGAATACATCTCCCAAGCAACTTTACCGTTTGAGATATTCAAAGTTGAGAAGCGCGTGCCGAAAATGTTAGGCATAATAAGCCTCGAGGTCCTTACTCCAGTAGTCAACTTGTTTGACGCCCTAGAAGACGATGATCGGGACCCTTTGGACCCTCAGACTTGTCTGACTACATATATAGATGAGGTATATAGAGACCGGTGCGACGACCTTGTATCCGATGACAACGATTCTACAAAAAGCTATACGGTTCGGTCGTAGTGAATGGGGTGTGATAATAGAAAATACAGAGGTAAAGAAGGGACTGTTCATTGACCCTTTACGGCAAGCAGATGGAGATTGTCAAGTTTCAGTTACTGTATGTGTGGAATGGCGAGAAAATGCGCGAATGGTTCGTCTTTAGTTGTGCGGATATACATTACTTCCACTCGTCAGCTCAAGTTACATTTTTGGCGATAAGGCGATAAAAAAAGCATCCGTACGTCGAAATTGATTTCTTGACTAGATTCTTACACTTTTTGGGTCAAGCTACTACCAGCCAATCCACTTTCTGGCAACGAAAATACCAATGTTTTCTTCCGAGCACCGCTCCACCATGGAGGCGCTGAACCTGCTCCCAGTGTCAAAGTAACCTGGATACTTGTCAACTGCTGTGACGGATCCGACAACGTGATAAGCCCCGCGTGTGTCCTATAGATAAGCGCCGTGTTGCCATTGACAGCGATGGTGAGTGATGCACAAGTGGGATTGGGATTGTACGTGACTGAGCCGCCTGCGGCATCCCAAAAGACGGCCATGACGATTCCATTACCCTGAGTATCATCGACGACAGCAGATATACGGGCGTTACTCTGAATGGGGCGAATTTTGGGCTTGGCCGCCTTGGTAGCAAAAGATTCGGCAGTGGTTCCAGGAAATACTGTGTACGACAAGGACGAGACGTCCCCGCCTTGATGCTTGATCCACGCCGCAAAGAGATCAACACTTATAAGTGGAGGTTCAGATGTAGTCCCAATTTTTGACCAATCACCATTTTTCACGCCCACGTCAATGAACAAGGCTGCACCAGTCTCGTCGAACTTGTAACCGACCCCACCGTGCCACAAGCTACGTGCGGCGGAGTATGAGTACGTTGAGACACTGATCGGCGACCCATCGACGATGATGGGACCGCTATGGCGACGCTGGTCCAGAACAGAGACGGCGGGTGATTGTATGGTCGCGCCTGTCAAGTTGGAAATCATGACATGCTGCATATCTCCCTCTAGGTAGAACCACGCCTTTTGCCACTTTAACTTTTTTGTTACAGGGTTCGTATACCGCATGGCCGCGACACCAATTTTACCGTCCGAAGCACCCCCGACGAAGATTTCGGAACCAAGAAGCCTAGTGTTATCGCAAGTGAGGGGTGTAGCACCGTAGTCAGTTGTAATGCCTGGAATGAGGTTCCAGTCCCAGGCTGCAGCAATGTCCTCATATTCGTCACCGCGAATATGGTTGTACATCACACCATCGGCAAGATGGAACCCTAGCGGCTATTGGACCACATGAGGTCAGCAGGACGGACGACAGACAAAGTAACACGCACGTTTTGTGAATTCGTGCACTCCGTGTGCCTTGTTCTTGTTGACCAAAGTTTGAGTGTCGAGACGTAATTTTTCCCTCGATGAACCTAATTGAGAACAGGAAGCGTAATTAACATTGATTCTGATATAAACCAAGAGGGATAATACCATATAGTCGTTGGTATGGAACATGCGATTACCAATAAGACCCCCTGCATTTACGTTGGAGGGAGAAGTCAAAGTTTTGGCAATATTTAACAACTTTTGGGAGTTCCATAGTTCCCCGAGCTCTCCTACGGCTGTGAGGTTGATCTTGATGCCATTCGTAGCTCCACTGACAAGCCATTAGCTATGGGCCGCGTTGAAGTCCTCAAGGCAACACTCACTTGATGTCAGCTACGGGAAAGGTGATGAAGCGTCCAATAACAGACTAAGGTTGTAAACTTAGCCTCAGTTGCGCCATGAACAGCTTATGACTCACCAAGTCCCAATGAAGGGTTTGGGTTATGGTATTGCGAGTAATCATCCACTTGTTGCCCTGGAAGAGTGTTTCAAAAGCGGCCTGTCCTGCAGCACCGGCAGCGAAGTCGCTTCCAGCCGCTTCTATCTCGTCCCCGAGGATATTATTCGAACTGATGCAGAAGGTGAGTAACTATATCGAACGACCATGTTCACAGACGTACTAGTCTTTGCCTAGAAACTAAATTAGAATAGCGTTGCATTGTGAGTAATTCTCACATACCATAATTACCATTATACAAGATGCCATCATGTTGACCTTGAAACGAGTACATGAGTGCAATGAAGGCAAGATTGCTAGCTTGCCTACCAAATGCACCATCTGCACGTATTCCATCAGCTCTAACCTCGTCCATAATTATAAGCTCTTTGTGGGAACGCCTGTAGGCATCAGCCAGCCAATTGGTGTCGCCAGTAAGCAACGCGTAATCCATCCCGATTCTCGCGATGTCAAGAGCATTGGCTCCGGTCATACCATCAACATTGTACTCGTAAGATCGAGTAGCCATTCGTTGTACAGTCTTGACTTGCGATGAGGTCAAAGTATTTTTTAGAAGGAGTGAAGCAGATGCAGCAAATTTTGGTACGAGGATAACCTAAGAATTGATTGGTCAAAGATGTAGTTGATTGAAAAGCGGAAAGGAAGAACATTGGAGTACCAGTTGGTATTCCTAGTGGCGTGTCAGTTACCGTCAAGCCTTATTGTGAAGGCTAGGAACATACCATAGAAGATTGTCAGGGTTTTCGCAGGTACAACTCGAGTCCTCTTTCCCGCCAGAACCAAGACATGCCAAGTCAGTGAAGTCGCGGGTATACCAGTAATCCATCGCATCGGATGTTTTTGATCTAAGTTTCTCGTCTCCGGAGTATTTCTCGGAGCCATTCAGCCCTCCATGCCAAGCAGCGGCCATAAGTACTGCTACCAGTATTAGGATTTATCAGATATATAATCAACTGATTGATCACCCACCGATACGACGCCAGTGTTCTTGAGCAGGCCAGTTCGCGCGACGCGCCTCGCATCCAGTTGTGTAATCAACCTCAGAATCAGGCCATTTCCCGTTATCGCCGAGAGTCGAAAACCTGGCAAAGCCTTGGCAAAATTCCTAAGAGAGGGAGATTGGTACTCACCAGCCTGTGATATTGCGATCAGGGTCGGCAGCGACACCACCAATGATGTTTCGGATGCGCCGTTCGTAGATGGTATCCAGTGACTCTGATCTGGCTTTTATCTTCTTCGAATAGCTCGGAGGGAAAACGACGGCACGCAAATCCGATCGCGCTGGGACGGTATATCCAAAACGTAGACCAAGCTTTTGCGAATTATTACTCCTGAAATTATGAAGGTGTGCATATGACAACGGCACGGTGACACAGAATAAGAAGAGTAAAAGAGTGTGAGAGTAGCAAAGGAGTGTGGAGAGGCTTTTCATCGCGTTCCCGGTTGGCCGAGTGGGGGTTCTAGCTCAAGGAAGCAGATAGACTTAGACTCCTGCAGCAGGGTTTTAAAGAGACTGAGGCTGACTCAGTGAGTCAGTATGCCTTTTCCGGATTCGATGATTCAAAAAGGTCAAACGGCTGGGGGACGGAACATACCCTGGTGGTATTTAGATTGCTAGGCCTGACAGTCTAAAGAAGCTTTTCCAGTAGCGGTAGTCAATTCGGCAGAACAGGCAAGCAAAGCTTCGTTAGAGGCCCGCGGATAACTTCGAAATCATTCGCTAGATATCAAAAAATCGCTTGAAATTCGGCGACGATGGAGGTCCTGAATTAAGACCTAGTTTCGTAAACCTCTTTCATGTGAGTTTTACATATCAACTTTCATCCGCACGACAAGAAATATTGCCAAGGTATAGTAGAGGATGGTGGCATTGAAGCTAGACACCATTTGCGCATGTTTGAACTCGGACTGATTCACGATGTATGCGGCTAGCCACCTCGATTTCTTGCCGTTGCTCCACTCATGTCTCAAAATGAAGTATTCTTGTCGTTAATGACTTGGCATCTATGCATGGTGTGTCGTGCACACCCTCAGGGTTGGCAAGTACTAGAGCAATACTTATGCCTCTGGCCCAAAATGTGATTATCTATAGTGATGATCATGATTCATTCATTGCCTGACGCGGCCTGATTCCCTGCTTCTTTTCGAAACTTCTTATCATGACTTCGAAGCCCATGAGGTACTGTCGATGACACGGATGTGAAACAAGGACATAATGTGGACAATCAGCAGAAGAGCACACGAATCTGTACAACAAGAAGGATGAGGCCGTGAGCACGAGAAGAGAAGTCTCTTTGTTCCACAGAACTACGTCCTTCGGATTATACACTCAAAGTGTTTGTGCTTCATTGCCAGTGGAGGGGCTTCATGCGCAATAGCTGCTTTGAGCAACGAAATTGCCTACCCATTTTGACGCAGTTTTTCTGTCCCAAGATCATGTAACTATGGCCTGCCCAAAATGGAACACGCCGGAATTGCACACGGACACGACTATCTGTCCATTACGACGTTACAACTCCGTGACCCGTTACTCAGAGGTGACAAGGCTCTGGCAAATGCCGGTCATTCAATCTCCGTAGCAGGGGGATCGCCACGAATGGGGACGAGTAAACTTACCACTCGTGACACAACAATCGTGCCCACCTCCAGTTGCGCCAACACAGAGGATCCGTTGTCCTGTCACCTCCGAATAGAGCTTCCCTTCTCGGTTTCACCATGCCAGTAATGTTCACTGTTGCGCAGAAGTTCTGTAGACTAGACATCTCTAGAACGTTTTCACAGCTGGCCTTGCTCTCTCTGCCCGAAGCACTTCTAGACCGAGCCATGATGCCACGAGGCATGGTCTTCGGCCGTCGCTCAATGTTCACTAGCATACTAAAGAATTGCTTACACCTACACATGATTCTATCGACCCTACTGGACTTTGCACGATGGCTATGAATCAGGCCCCCTCACTCGCTTCAGCCGTCTATGACCCACCGATGACCGATGACTGATGACTGATGACCGCTGGGACAAACGTCAATTATGTCTTTCGTTCTATACGGCTTGATTGCAGTCACACGACATCGAAGACTTGGCATTTGATTAACGTAACTTTTCTTGGAAAGTCCAATCCGCAGCGCCTGATTTGCTCCCTACTGGAGTGTATTGTACCGCACTACCAGACCGCCGTTCATTCATTTGACCGACGCGGACGGAGCAAGGATCTGTATTGTTCATTTGCTAGAATTTCTTTGCTACGGATGTTGTCTAGATTGAGTCTAAATGCAACGATGTTGTAAACACATGTCCAGAATAAATGCATAATGATACAGAGGGAGAACAATTAGATGACGGCAACTTCACGAGCCTCAGCCCACTCGCCGAAGAGCAGGCTTATACTCTCACCATTGTGCGTCCTACGTATGCTTTCCGCGATGGTGGGGCTGATGTCTATCGTAACCAGCTTATTGCAATTATTGGCATGCACAGTTTGTGGGATCGTATTGGTGACCTGTTGACGTAAGACGGCGTAGGTTTATAGGGTGCTGAATCAACATACCACAAGCTCATTTATTGGTAAGGCCTGGATCAGCGACATGTTTATCTCAGAGAATAGGCCTAAGTTAATTGAGAGATGATGAGTGACGTCAAGTACAAGAGAAGGGGGATGAAGAATGTTGTTACCATGAGAGATCAACACGTGGACAGATTTTGCACCTTTTTCTTGCAAAGTTCGAGCCGCAAGCGTAAGGGTGCTACCAGTATCAACCATGTCGTCGACGAGGATCGCAACCTGGACAAATTTGATAATGATGCACCAACAAAGCCGCAATAAAACCGACCTTGTCCTTGACATCACCAACAAGCAGGTCCATTCTCTCCGACTGAGACTTGCCATCGCGCGCACGGTGAATGAGGGCAAATTCGACATTCAGTTTATCAGCAATAGCCGTGACCCTAGATGCCAGGATCAGGAAACCAACGAACTGAAACACGTGAAAAAAAGAATCTCACCGCTTGGCACCGCCGGCATCCGGGCTGACAATAATACACTCACGCCAGTCAGGAATGTTGCGCTTGATATACGAAATCATTAGCGGCTCAGAGAACAGGTTGTCGACCGGGATGTCAAAAAATCCTTGAATCTGACTTGCGTGCAGATCCATGGTAATGACGTGATCGCACCCTGCAACAGTGAGCATATTCGCAACGAGCTTCGCAGTGATGGGTGCGCGGGACTTGTCCTTCTTGTCCATTCGTGCGTAGGGGAAGCACGGTATGACGGCCGTAATTCTGCGAGCTGACGCAGTCTTGCACGCCGAAATGAGGATAAGGAGTTCCATGAGGTGGTCGTTGACATCGCTGCATCCAGACTGGATGATAAACACGTCCTCGTCCCGCACGGACTCGGAGATCTTTACGTTGATCTCGCCGTTGGAGAAATTTTTGACAGTGACGGGGACGAGGGGGACGTTGAGCCTGAATGTGTGAAGAATCACTTGTCCGTGGACAATTCATTTAGCTGCAGCTCATGGGGAGGCAGCTTACCGCTCGGCCACGGCTTGGGCGAGCTCGGGGTGGCTATTCCCTGTAGAAACAGATATTTAGGGGAGTTGAGCCGGAGATAACGAAGACACTGACCCGTAAGGATGCGGATAGAGTTGTTGTGATACATGGTCGAGGTCTCTTGCTAGTCTACTGCATGAACAAATGAAAGAAGATATGAAAGAAGCTAGTGGGGAGATCCGGATGGGGGTTGAGAAAAATTATCCAGAAATCAAGTTCATTGTTTGGCCTAAATATTTTCACAGCCACCTCTTGAGATGGCTTTGATCTTATCCCATTGATTTATACACACGAACGTTGTTCAGTTTCTCAGGACGTTACATGGGAAGAGTCAAAAAAAAACTCGAGACACTTGGCATCAAGGGGGCACTCTAATTGATATATTTTCCACCACGTACTCTGAATCAGCATAACCCAAAATTTGTGGGAGGTGCGAACTGATACAGGAGTTTTAGTGACAGATCATAAGACACTGAGATAACTTACCTGTTGAGTCCTTTCACCCGTAAGATCTGCGCCGAATTGTAATTGGCGAGGCCTCGTCCAACCTCAACTACATCATCCATGGTCAAAGCCGGTTCCTCCGGCGATATCTTTAGGGCCTCAACAAGCCCAGCGGAACTCGGCGACCGCGACAATGCATGAGCTGTCGGGGTCGTGGGACGAGTACCCTCCAATCCCTTGATGTACGCCGCTTCCGTATCGGCTGCCTCTGAAGTGGTTCCATCGGGATGGCGTCGGATCACGATCCGAACAGCCTGACCAGAAGCAAAAGCACCAATGATTCCGGTGACGCCGGCAGCAAGTAGGCGTCCCCCTGATTCGCGCCGTGAAAGGACGTGATGGGCGCCGGTGTCAATGATGACGCTTCCCGAAGGGAAAAGGGTGTGTGTAGTCCAAGATTTGAGATCGCGCATGGGGATAGGAGAGGGAGTGAAAACGGTGTGAGGCGGGCGTGGGAGAGGAGTGGGTGATGAGCTACGACTGGGGTTTGCACTGTCTGGCCGAGAGCTAGGTTTTGAGTGAGATGAAACACTATCTTGTGGTGTTTTCGGTGAGTCGCGGTCATAGTACTGAATGATGCTGGAGATATTTTCGGGTTTCTTGCTCGATAGGATAACAGTGGAGACTCCTGCTGCAGTTGCAATCTCAGCTGCGATGATTTTCGTCTCCATACCACCTGTGCCAAGGCTGGAACCGAGCGTCGTGGTACTTACTGAAACGATGTTTAAAATCTCGGCGGGAAACTGATCATGAGGGGACTTACCTTGTGACCGTATGGCTGATATTGAGTCTACGACTTCAAGTAATTTCGCATTGGGGTCTTTGCGAGGATTCGAGGTATATAGACCATCAACGTCTGTTAAAAGGAATAGATAATCGGCATGGATCATGGATGAGGTTATTGCGGACAGTGTGTCATTATCACCGAATTTGATTTCCTGGACGTCTACATTGGCAATAAGATTCGGAAAAAACTAACGTTGTACTCACGCTGACTGACACGGTATCGTTTTCGTTCACAATGGGAACGACACCCATAGAAAGAAGTTCCTTGAACGTGTTTACCGCGTTCAAATATCGTGTTCGCTACCGTCGCGTATGTTAGAAGAATTAAGAAAGCACCACACGGCCTCGACACACATCCGAAATGTCACCACGAGTCAGCAGCACTTGTGCGATTGGCTGCCCCAGTTGACTAAAGAGATTGTCCCATAACGCAATTAATCGCCCCTGGCCGATAGCAGCCAGAGCCTGTAGTAGATCAGGAATCAGTTGGAGCGATGATCAGAAACACAGGTTCAACGAAACACACTTGTTTCCCGGATAGATTTTTTGGTCTCGAAGGGAGTTCCATACGTTTGAGACCGACTGCAATGGCGCCGGAACTGACGAGGACAACCTTGTGTCCTTGGGAACGAAGGTTGACAACAGTTTCAACGACAGATGAGAGCGTTGAGAGTAGAGGCTGATGAGTGGTCTCATGAACGATAGATGATGAGCCTGGGTGAAAATGATGAATAACTTCATTCAAAGATATCGGGTAAAACACACCAAGTTTGATTACAATGGTACATGGCGGTCCATGTCGACGAGAAGACATTGCTGCATAACAATAGTATCGTAGCAAAGGCAAAGGCAAAGAAGCTTATGACGAGCGGCCAATCATAATCTACGGGATCCGGATGATCTTCGGATTGCGGAAAAAAGTTAAACAGGAAAAGATTCCATGCCACGTACCCGGATTGAACGAGTGACCTTCGCATAGCGTAATGAAACTTGATGTTCCCTTACAAGTGCGACGCGCTACCACTACGCCAACGCGGCTGTTGAATAGAGATGGGAGCGAGGAAGCAGGACTCAGGGTGAAAGGGTCGGATTCCTAATCTTGCGGAGTGGCCAGTTATGTTACTATGTTACTATCACGATATCTACCTATGCTAGAGACTAGCTATGGTCATATCTTTTTGACAAAACATTCCAAAAACCTCAGCTTGAAGCACTTGTTATATTCTATCATCCCAGTTGTTGAATTGCAAAGGTCTAGTGTGTTTACTTTTCTCTGTATAGTATTGTACCTGATCTTTATTACATCCAGCTATTATGGAAGTTGGTGTATTCAAACAGCTTCAACATCAGATTCTAAGGAATTATTGACCTTTGTTGAGAATAGACTTACATCACCATCAACAACATGTGACAAACACCTTCAGTCGACTTTATATTATATCGAGTGACTGAGGACTAAAACTGTGTTTTATTCTACAGGTAATGATCAGTCGACTTTATGTTATATCAAGTGACTGAGGACTAAAACTGTGTTTTATTCTACAGGTTATCAGCCCTGTTAGCACTCCTAAATTTTTTTTTTTTCTTGTTGAGCTTTGCTCTGGAAAAAGTCGACTCCACATCCACATATTTACACTGATACATACATACATACCACTACATCCATGTCATCCACAAACTTGGCAAACCTACCAAATTTTCCTGAGGAAGTCCATTTTGATGGAACTAACTACACCACCTTTAAAAACCGTGTCCTGATCACAGCCAGAGTGCGTGGCACTTATGGCTACCTAGATGGCACTATTCCAAAACCCAACCCGAAGCCAACCATTAAGGAAAAACCCACTGAGTGGTTGTCAAAGACCCCATCTCTTAAGGAATGGGAGGAAAGAGATGCGTGGGCACTGGGACTCATTATATATAACACCAAAAATCCTGTCAGACTAGAAATCAAGATGGAAGGCATAGCAGCAGAGGCATAGACAACACTTACCGATAATTATGGCATTTTTTTGGAGATCGCAGCAATGAATGCCGAAAAGAGATTGCATGCCACAGACTTTGTAGATGGGATGGATTTTCTTAAGCATGTTGAAGACATGCAAGAGAAGTGGAAGTCAGCTATGGAAAAAGGTGCAACAGTAGACAACAAAACTTTCCATACCATCCTAATGTCCTCTCTACTGGAATTGTGGAATGCAGTGGTTGCAGGTTTGCACTTGATGAAAGAAACTAAGGACATTGTCACGGTACTCACCATTCATTGGGATCGATTGGTTCTACAAAAGCAAAGAGCAGGAATCTCAGCAACAGCACTGCAAACCCAGACAAACCAGTTAAAACCAAAACTTGTGTATATAAACCTGAACTGTCAAAGATCAGGTCACTTGATAGAAAATTGCTACTGGAGAGGAGGAGGGAAGGAAAGTCAATTCCCACCAAACTTTAAAAACAAAGCAAAAACCAACAAATCTATGACAAATGAAACTCAAATCACCACTCCAACTGCAAATGTAGCAGAAACAACAAGCCAGTAGATGGACATGCAGCCTCATATAATGTATGCACTATCAGCCATCTTGCAAGGCCAAAATGATGGACAGGATTGATTGGCGATGATCAAATGGATAGGAGCAAACATTACTAAAGTGTAAGATGTACCTATGTATGCAGATTTGGGTGCCACAGACCACTTTTTCATGAACAAAGAAGCCTTCTCTGACTACAAAGAACTATAAAACCTGATAGAGGGGCACGCTGCCCCAAAAGGGGCAATGTTCTGAGTGATTGGTCAAGGAACTGTGAAACAAACCTGTAAGACATCTCAAGGGTCATCCGAATTAATATTTAGGAATGCACTACATGCTCTAGACCTCATATTAAATCTTATTTCAATCAATCATTTCAATAGAGCTGGCTTCAATATCATTTTTGGTGGAAGACATGTACACTTCCAGGACCCTAGCAGTAGGGAAGTACTTTGTGGAACTAGAAACAGCAGGATGTACCTGCTCAGTAACCTCGAAAGCATAGATGTACTAACTGCACTCATTGCCAAATCTCAGCTCAAATCAACAACTCTCGAAGTCTGGCACAGACGGTTTAAGCATGCTAGTATTAAAACTATCAAAAGCGCTCTAGCCAAAGACTTAGTAGATGAGCTGGTGATAAAAGGAGAACTGAACGTGTTAGGACTGTGTGAAGACTGCATTTATGGTAAACACACCTTATGCCTGTATGATGCCAAAGTCAAACCAGAAGGTGCCCCAAATGACTGTGTCCATATTGATCTCTGGGGGCCAGTGAGCATGATATTGTTTGGCAGAGCCTCTTATATGATGGTCGCAGTAGATGGCAGATTTTCCCACATTTCTGGATACTTTCTTACCAGAAAGGATGCTGTGACTACCCTGACAGCCTTTACCTCATACCATTTCAAATCAGAAAGGCAAACTGGCAGAAAACTTCAGGAGGTACAAGTGGACACAGCATGTGAATGGATCAACAACGCATGGTCCATGTATCTAATAAGCTATGGAATTGTCCTTTGGGTTACCACCCCTTATGCTTATACGTAAAATGGTGTGGCCGAATGAGCAAACAGGACCATCATTGAGGGAGTTTGCTGTGTCCTTGCTGAGAGCAAGCTGCCAAAAGAACTGTGGGCAGAAGCAGCTGTGGCATAAATGTACACACACAACTTACTTCCATCATCATGGCACCTCGGAGTTATACCAAATCAGGCATGGTTGGGGCGCTGACAATGGGTTGATCACTTGTGCCCATGGGGGTGCCTAGCCTAGGCTAAGGTACCCATTGAGCTAGTCAGGTTAAAACTGGATCCTTGATTAGTCAAAATGCATCTTGTGGAGTATGCAAACAGTGGTTACTGTCTTTTTAACCAGGCTAACTGTTCCATAGTTACATCAAGAGATGTGATCTTTGATGAAGGGGTGGGCCATTGTTCACTGACACTTCTACTTAATGAAGACAACAACGTACCTACCCTGGCACTGACACTGACTACTCAACCCACGAATGGCATAGTTCCAACTTGACAACCTATAGTTCCTAGGATTCGACCAGGACCCCCATTCCACATTGACCACAGCCTCGAAACACACACCGACCCACCAATATCACAGCCTGTACCTTAAGCGTAACCCCTGAGGCAGTCAACTCAACAGACTAAACCAATATTAGCTTTGATTGCAGCAAGGGAGATAATTCAGTAAGAGCACTAAGCATGCGAGGAAGGGGAGGATTGGGCAACTGGCAATGACGTACCAACAGCCTTGATAGCCAAGGGACCTTACTTGTACCTTACGGAGCTAGACCAGCTTGGCAACAACGATGATACGCAGGTATCTAAAACATACAATGAAGGAATGAAACAACCCAATCTGTGGCAACTAGTGATGGATGAAGAACTATATATAATGGATGAATGGGGTGTTTTTGAGTTGGTGGATGAGGATAAGGTCCCCAAGGGTAAGAATGTAGTAGGTTGCAAATAGGTATACATGAATAAGTTTAATGCTGAAGACAAGGTGATCTGACAAAAGGCAAGACTTGTGGCAAAGGGGTATTCTCAAGTTGCAGGAGAGGATTTCGATGAAACTTACATGGCGGTTGTTCATCTGGAATCTCTTTGAATGTCGGCTGCAATCATAGTATAAGAGGGTCTGGAAATATAGCAAGTCGATTTCGTGTCTGTATACTTTAACAGCATTCCAGAGCATAAAGTATATATGTAGCTCCCTCTAGGTTTTCCAGAAGGGGAGGGGAAGCTAGCTTTACTCTGGAAAACCATTTATAGGTTAATGCAGGGCAGTTTTAACTGGTACTAGACCCTAGACAGCATGTTCTCAGACTTGGGCTACAGGAGATCAAGGGTAGACCCATGCGTTTGATCAAGAAAGGTTGGGCAGGAAGTAATGATCACAAATACATTTAATGATGACACTTTCGGCCTCTCATCAACCAAGAATGGAGCAAATGTAGCCAAGCAGGAACTCACACAAGCTTATAAAGTGAAGGACTTGGGAGAATCCATATTCATTCTTGGCATGGCAATAGACCGGGACTACAACACCAGATCGATCTCACTTTCACAAAAGGCCTACTTAATTAGAGTGCTAGAACATTTTAATATGACTGATTGCAACCCTTGATACACCTTGCTACCATCAGGTGTCATATTCACAAATGACATGGCACCAAAGAATGACATAGAGTGAGCATTCATGGTGGATAAACCTTATCGCCAACTGCTTGGAGCACTTATGTGGGCACAGGCAGCCACTCGACCCAACTTATTATTTGCAGTGACACTTCTTGCACGTTTCCAGTCCAACCCTGGCTTAGCACACTGGAAGGCCCTCACATATGTCCTGGCATACGTCAAAGGCACCCTAGGCTACTGAATTAGGTACTCTAGGGAAGCTCATAGATCTATTAAACCATTGGGTTACATGGATGCAGACTATGGAGGCGACTTAGATATGAGAAGGTCGACATTGGAGTATGTTTTTATGATGGCCGGGGGCCGGTCTCTTGGAGCTCGAAGTGCCAACAAACTATGGCACTATCCACTACTGAAGCTGAATACATGGCAATGACACGTGGATCTCAGCAGGCCCTTTGGATGCACAATTTTCTGTTTGAAATCAACATGATGCAACCACTTCCAGCCTCTTTAATGGTGGACAACAACTCCTCCATCATGCTTGTGCAATTGATGAAAGGACATGCAAGGGCAAAGCATATTGATATCAGGCATCACTACATCTGGGAACGAATCCAGGAGGGAGACATAGAAGTATTTCACATACCCTCATCCAAAAACCTTGTGGACATATACACCAAGTCACTACTAAGAGCCACACACAATTATCTTATAACCCTTATGGGAATCAAGTCCGTTGATGGCTGTGTAGGTCAGGGGGAGTGTTGAGAATGGACTTACATCACCATCAACAATACATAATAAACATCCTCAGTCGACTTTATGTTATATCGAGTGACTGAGGACTAAAACTGTGTTTTATTCTACAATCTTTTCTTTGTTTATAAATTAGTTCTAGTGAGAAATAAATATAGATATATTTGGATATATTAAAATAGTAGAATTTTTTTTTAAGACCTAACATGCTTAGAAAATGAAATAGAATCTAAACATTTTTCTAGAGCTTTCTATAGCAGTTAGATCAATTCATCCTTATG
>JABCKS010024997.1:0-34814 GCA_018851325.1 Termitomyces sp. DKA19 | reverse complement strand
TTTTGAAATCAAGGCCCACTTGATAATTTTATACTTGAATAGTAGCATTGTAATTGAAACAGTTTTTATAGACTGTATAAATAGTATAAATAATATATACATGGAAGGCTGAGACTAAGATCAAGCATCCATGCCAAAAGCATGGTCATAACACCTAGTAAGCATTTATACGATGTACTTACTATGACGGAAATCAGCCATATGTACAGGTCAAGTCCGAGCCTAGCTAACACTTCCGTCAAGAACGCAAGCTATTCTGACAAACGCTATTCTCTGGAAATTCTCGTGAGTGATACAAGAGTACTTGACCAGTATGCAGATAGCGATCAGGACACTTGAAAACTCGTTACATGGGGAATAATCTGACATAGAGAACAAAATATCAGAAAAACGGAGAAGTCTACACCGAGCACGGAGTAACTGGAGCTGTAAGACGGATATGCATCAGCTGTACAAGTAAACAACAGGATATGCTGGATAGATAATGTAGTTCACAAAGGGCCTAGACGACCAACGATGTTTTGAATTGTGGGCCGATCTTCAGATTGCGAAAGCCAACAAGCTTCCATCAGAGACCAGATGTGATCAGTTAGCCCCCATACACCCCAGCTAGCACTGTCTGCGGGAGGTGGTGATGGTCGCTGTCCCTCGACAACCGCTCTCATAACGCTTATATCTACTCTAAGTTGCGGAAAAGGGAGTTGATTGGCAAAGATCTGTATGCTGTTCAGATGGTACTGTCACAAAGAAGAGTGGACGCACTTCATAGGCAACCATCGCGAACGCGTACATGTCACTCGCTTTTGTGTCCGGTAACTCATTTTCGCCTTTGAAATTGAAAGTTTCGGGGGCGCGCCATCTCGCAGTACCCTCCTGGGACCCCGATGATGGGGGCGATACCCCTGCAAGAACATCGGGATCTATGATAGAAGACGTCCCAAAGTCTGCAAGGACTCCACGACCATCCTCGTCCACCAGAACATTTTTCTATTGTTGATTGAAAGATCGATACTTGTGAATAAAGTACCACTGCAGTATCATGGGAACTCACCCCTTTCAAATCTCCATGTATAATTTCATTCTCATGCAGATACTTCAATCCCTGTGCTACGTCACCCAACTACAAGCCAAGATCAAAATATCAGAACCAGAACCCACGAATTCAAATCGGCTCAACTCACAAATGGGACCCGGCCAGATGTCTGATTATGCTTTGAATATTCAGTAATATCCCCTTTTTCCATCCAAGGAGTTGCAAGGAAAACCTGTTGATCGCTTTGGAATATGCCGTAGAACGGAAGAACATTGGGGTGATCGAGTCGACGCCAATGATCAACTTCACTTGGAGAGATTTGGATAGACTGCACAATTGTCATGAGTTCAACATATCAATGCTACCAATCAACACCACCCACCACCAGACGGGGCAACCTAACAACTTTGAGGCACACTGAACGGCCCGTCCATTCTCCCAGGTAGATGTCGAAAAACTGACCAGAGCATAGCGGCATGTCGGAGATAGTGGCGTCCATCAGGTTAGAAGGGTTTATACGACGATCCAAGAGTCTAAGTTTGTCTGGCATATATTTCTAAACTGTGTAAGTAATTTGTTCGTCCTTCTTCCTCAAGTCAAACCTCGTCTGTAGGGCCGCTGCAGCTGTTGATGCTGCGAAAAAGGCCGAGCCACAGCAGAGGTCTTAAAGCTGTTCGAGATATCTGGTTCAACATGCTGAGGTGCGTCTGAACAAGATGAACAATATAATATAATTTATCAAAGCTACCTTCTGAGAAAGTGTGAAAGTTGTAACGGTGCTCCAAATGAAATTCTTGAGGTTCTGCGATGTATTTGCGAGAAAAGCACCAGAAGGCATAGGTAGGGAAGATAATCTGAGAACCGCTCATGGTGTTTCACATATCTTATATGGAAGGGTTCAAGATAGAATACCCACAGCTATTGCTGTGCAAGGACCAGTTTGATGAGACTAATAGAGAACTATGCCCCAGACATACTTCGTGGGATTTCGATCAATATCACTCAAGTTTCGAGTCGATCCCATCGACAAAGCGATGGATAGGTTGTGCATCTGGACAGCGACGGGTACTCGTAGTTTACATGAACAAGGATACTGCTGCTTAGGATGCGTCATCGGGGTCGCAGCATTCATAGCCAACCTCACGCGACTGACCATTTGATACTCGCGGGCTGGCGCTACTGGAGAGGCGCTGCTGCTGCTGCTGCTTGTTGACTCGGCGCGATCCGAGTCCTATATGAGAGGCCTGGAGAAAGAGGCTACGAGAGAAGTGGTACTGGAAGGGCAGCAGTAAATGATATAAATAACGGTCGACAATAGTAGCATAGCCGTCATTGGCGCCCTCTTAGGTACGAATGGGACAGGCTGCTTCGCGTTGACAAAACAAAGAGAGCGATTCCATATCCGACAGTTTTAAATCGGGTTGCGATCCCCAGACAAGTTTGGGCGAAACTCCTGATATGAGAACCTAACGAATAATTTGTGATGAGATGACGAAGTATACTACCCGTTTTTTTGTTCTTTGACCTCCAAAATCCCTTTTAATGGATATATGATATCTCTCATTATTACGGCCTGCACCGGTCGGCCGATATCGGCTTGATTCGGGCCGATGCTGAGCACAGCGGCCAACACCGGATGATCCTCAAGTAATTAATTCCATCATCCAATGTCTTGTAGTTCTGTGATTGCTCCTTGTCGATGCATATGATCCCCTCACTTAGTGGGTGTGAAGGAGCTGTGCGATGGTGTGCAAGGCTGTTATGCCAGTGATGCCGCTGTGCCCCAGCACTAGCCTCTCATAAAATACTTATTGGTTGAAACATAGGTCGTCCTCTCCCTCTACCGAGATCCATACGAAGACAACTCATATATTCGATATCACCTGCCTATCTTTAGACCCTCTATCACCATTTTATCAGCGCTTTCATGAGTTGGTGGAGTCTCTTGAAACAGCTAATCGCGCAGTTTCTGCCTACATATGTTGTCAAATCCACTCAAAATGATTTGAATCGGTTGATATCAGCTGTTCGCAGCTCTGACAACTCCCAAAGTTCCAATTCTATTAATTATGTATGCAATATGGCCGAGGAAAAATCGTACATCGTATCAAGCTCATATGGTCGTTTACAACAGTTGCTACAGGCTGTATTAAATGATCCACAACAATCCGAAAGCCTTTTAAATGTCCGGGAGCGGGATGCTCAGAACTTCCTGAACCTCGTTCAGTCGGTGGGTTTGTTTCCTATATATCGAGTCCGTTCCCATTTTGAACAATGTTTCTCCTATAGCGCCTGGATGTTACTGACTCGATGATCTCCAGGCTCCATCCAAGGTTCAAAATCATGATACGAAAGCTCGCTGTAGCATCAGGCCTATATCCGGAATCTTACTACCTTGGCGACGTAACTGTTTCTGAGACTGTCGAATGCTATGGAGGTTGCGCCAATATTCACAAAGGTGACCATAATGGTCGCCCAGTATGTGCTAAGGCAAGTAGACAGTACAAAGACACCAATACAGTCCGTTCTTCTGAGGTACGTTGCATCAATTGAGGCCTGTTGTAATCTGATAAATCATATTCAAAAGTCCGTGATCAATGAAGTAGTCCCCTGGCGGTATTTATGTCACCCAAATATCCTCCCGTTCTACGGTATACACCGCTTTAGGAACCAGACTTTCCTTATAACCTCGTGGATGGAGAACGGAGACATCACCGAGTACTTAAAACACAATCCAACCTCAAACCGTTTTCAAGTCGTGAGCTGAGTCGATTCAGCGTAAAAAAGGGCTGCATCTCAACTTTGATCCTGCAGGTGGTTGATGTGGCACAGGGGCTGAACTATCTCCACGAAAATGGGATTGTTCACAGGGATGTAAAAGGAGTGAGTTGTTTTTTTGACCCTTGATTTCTAATCTTGATTCCCAATGTCTCGGTACCCACAGAAGAATATTCTTGTGGATGAGAGGGAACATGCTGTTCTTGCAGACTTTGGGGCCTCTTTCGCCTTAAGTGACGTTCCGAGTCTACCATCAGCGCATTGGGGAGGTACAATTAGATGACAGGCTCCTGAATCCTCGACCCTGAAAGCGGTGAGGAACTTCACGATTCCGAAGGTATTCGTGTGGCGCATGACTTCAAGGCCAGTGATGTGTATGCATTTGGGCTGGTCTGTTTCGAGGTTGTTAATCCCTTCATTGCACCATTGGTTATATTTTAAGATCAGTAGATTTATACCGGCCAGATTCCCTTTGCACGTTCCAAGAATGAGCTGACTGCAAGGTGGCAGATTGTCGCAGGAAAGCGACCACCACGGCCCAATCGAAACTAGTGACAGCTGGACAAAGTGGGGACTGACAAGAGATATGTGGTCTCTTATGGAAGCTTGCTGGAATTATCAAGCTGCAGAACGCCCAACAATCCAGCAGGTTATTGGCCAGTTAAAATGAGCTTGCAAAGGTTAGAAATTGTGCTCCATTCATTGGAAGGCACCTACTAATATTGAACTAGTTCATAGTTATGAACAGATAATTGATGTTGATACTTTCATCCAATCTGCAAACTCGAACAATACTAAGTGTTTTGTACCTTGGCTAGTTGCTAAGAAGCATGGTATTGAGTCACCTACTGAAGGAATCAAAGTTACCTTCACCTTTTGGATTTGATGGCCGGTATATATTTTGTATAATGATAGCTTATCAAAAGCTTCTGTTCCTCTTTTCCTTTCCCAACTAGGCCCTTGAACCCTTTCTCCTTATTTTTTGTTCAAGAGGAGTTGAGCGGAGGGATCAACACTCAGTAATTGCATTAAACAAAGACCTATTCTTGACTATGAAGTTTGATCCCCAATAATAGTTAGGGGGTACTCATCAAGACAAGTTCCAAACAAATTTTGGCTTATGCTTAAATCGAGAATTTGGTGATGTGGTTGGTATGTGTTGACTGAAGATTCATCATACGTACTTGGCCGTCTCCCTTCAAATTTACTTTTCCACTTGTTATATCTCGGTTTGCTCTTCTTGCTAGGGTTCAATTGAGGTAATTTAATATTGTCACTATACTTGCATTGCTTTACACCTGATCAATATAGACAATGAAAGAAAAGATAATGATGGGGCGAGATGTGAGGGATCTAATCTTCGCCCGAATTAACCCTGGGCAAACCCGCCTCACACTTATTATTAGAAAATCAAGAACCTGTTCGCCATGAGTGTAAAACAATAAAATTAGGGCTGACACTATTTATGCTTTGCACAAAATACAATCATTCTAAGGTAAATCCTGGGTGAAAGATGATAAAAGCAGACGTGCCGACGGTGGGGACGATGACAGACCATGGCGACTAGACGGCCGTGTCTGCGTCTCCTCAATGCCATTACAAAAGCATCCACAACCAGTTGGACATATCGGCACATCGAGCTCACTCCAACAAGATATATGTGTGACATGAAAGCACTGCAAGCAACTTTTCGACAATCCTGGTATCCATCAACAGGCATTCCCTAAAAACCGAAAAATCCAAAACTCACCCTTGACCGGAAGCCGACAGATACTGCATTTTGCCATGGAACACGATGCAGTGCATGAAGGACAGTGATTAGCATTTGGTGGGAGAGCCATCATGCAACACGTGCAGGTCCGAAGAAGTCCTGGGATGAGACGACATGAGAATGGAGAACAATATCGTGGAACTGATTGGACGAACCGATCGTAAGCTTCCTGTTTTTGTCGAGAGGTGATGTTTGTCTCTTGACTGACTTCAGAAGCTCAAGACGTTTGTGGTATAGTTGCCATCTACACATGAGATCTGCATAAAAGCGAACATGCAGCCTAAGCTGCTCGAGGAAGCTCTCATTGAACAGATTGAAACGTCTGAGAAGAATGTTCGTCAGTAAAAAGTACGTCGAACACTGTCACGAACATTTTTGGGCTAGGCTCAATCATCGGTTTGAAGACAATCCTTCGTTTGACCTCATCAATATGAGCATTGTTAGGGTCACTGACTTGTGCTAATAGTATCCGTCGAGTGTGTCCGATGGAAGCCGAAGAAAAAGAAGGTGACAACTTGAACGTATGGCGCCCTGTTTCGTTCCAGGATTTCGATGCCGCGGCGACAGGCGGGAATACGGGCGACTTTGGTTGTGGGCCCAAGAATCCTTGTTCTTTTCTTTGCTGCAGGTGAATACTCTCTGAAGAGTTTCTTGTAGCATCGGATTTTACGGACAACTGGATGCGGGGCCGTATTGTGGTGTGTGGATTCGCAGGAGTGGAACTGATGTTTGTGGGTCCTTCGAGGGGGATGTTTAGACCTTCCTTAAGCGAGTCCTGGACTCCGCTCATAAACTGTCGCATGGATCCGGTGTTGAATAAACTAGACCAAGAGCCACGAGAGGAAGCTGAAGGAACGGAGGTACCAGGTTGTTGCGAGACACTAGGAGTAGGAGATTGGCGAGGGCAGATGGGTATCCTTTCAGTTTGAGGGCTTTGGCGAGTAAGGCTGGAGTAGTCTTCTCCCCCGTATCTCAGCGTTGCTGCTGAATGACCTGTCAATGCTTCAGGGGTAGCGATTGTAGAAGCATTCAAAACCATTAGATCATAGGTCTGGAGCAGAAGGACAGACACCATTGCTAGCATTTGTACATCTTTGTTTTTTGAGAAATCGTCGTAACTGCAGCAAGCAAGGTCAGTGAGTGACAAGGATGGCATGGGTAACGACACGAATCTCACAGTGCCATGATAACTCTGATTGCAAGTGGGTCAAATACGCATTCCAATATCCTCTGCGGAGACGAAGGAAAGAAGGCCCCCAGAGTCCTGAAGGCACGTTCATGGTCATACCGCCCGTGTTTCCTTGCGAATCTCGCGTTCGTTGCGCACACTTCTTTGAGACCGCCCCCACGTCCCGCCTCGGGAGGCTGACCAACATCTTTGGCATCTCCGAACACATAGTCTTCGGCTACCTTACGATCGCCGCCACCAATGTTGGTTGTAGGACCCAGAAATACTGTGCTGCGGGGAGGGGCTGAAAGAAGGGCGTAACTCTTCAGCAAGTCTCCGAGTGGCCGCCGTTCACCAGTCTCTGATCCTTGGACTGACTTCGGCTTAGGCTGCAGCGTAAGCAGATTCGTCATAATGCGCAGAATACTATGGCGATCACCAAGGCGTCGCATATCGGTTGTCTTTTGCTGGCGATCTTTTGCAGAAAGGCTTAAGCGGCGGACAGCATCGGAGAGTAAGGAAGGAGATTGAAACATGCGAGGAGCTGGAGCGGGGTTAGCTGGGGGAGGGGGCGTGGAAGCCGGTTCCTCTGAAGGGGTTGCTGGTGAGTCCGACAACCCACGCAACACGTTCTTCACTATGCGCGTTGGTGCGCGGAAGAAGCAGACCAGTTCACCTAAGACCAAAAGGCATGTAATAACCTAGAAACGATATTGATCGAGGACCCACCATTGGGCCCAAATGTCCCTTGCGATGTCCTGGGCTCGACAAGGTTTTTCACAGTTCTGAGAGTTGTGGGCGAGATGTCCTTGCTCTTTCGTCCTCCGCTGTGGACTATGTGTTCTTCACCTTCGGAGGAGGAAGACTCAGACTCCATAAGAGGAGGAACGCCTAGACGCTCATCATCACGGAAAAGCAAGAATCTCAGACAGCTTTCCAGACAAGGGCGTTTTTCTCGAAGAATGGCAAGCCGTCGAAGGATAAACGCGCGATCTTTGGGGAGGATGAGAGGGTTACGTTCAATATCCACAGTTGGTGTGCCGGCTGGGTGAGTTGCTTGTGGATAGTCACGCGGGAAGGTAAAAGTCACGCGGATGAACACAGAGGTAGTTCGGCCCCATGGCCCTTGCAACCCAAGGGTGCAAGTTCGTTTCTTCATGAGGTCGTGCTGAACGTCATAATTGAGTTCAAGAACGGTGAAAACATACAAAGCCCATCTTCACCTTCTCGAGGTTTACCTTGATCGGGTGCAATTTCTTCAACACTGAGGTTATCCTAGAAATCATCAGCATGCTACTGGGATCAGAAGATGATATACATGCTCCTCCTGTAATGACTGCGTTTGACTCTGATTCACTTCTCCCTCTCCTCGAGTCCCACTCTCACTCCGCTTCCTCTTCTCCTTCTCCTTCTCCCTTTCATCATCACCAACCATTCCCGGATCCAACTGACCAACAGTAATCCCATCAGCACTCGTACCACCCTGTGCCTCTGAAAGCTTCTCTCGCACCCTCGATCTCTCCCCACTATCTCCAGGTCCACCCTCGCTACTCCCCCTGCTTTCGCCAACCTTCACAATCGAAAGCCAGGTGATTGCGTCCATTGGGTTCCGCGTCGAGTTGTTATTCAGACCCCCGCGGCTCATGGTACCCCCTTGACTGCGGGCACCCGCATATGGAACTGGCCGTGGAGGCAATGGAGCACGTACTTCGGCGAGAATCGAACGATGACCAACGGGGGCGGAGAGCATGGGAAGATACTCGGTGCCTTCGGGTGGGTTGCGATAGGAGATACTGGGCGAGCGTCCGCTTAGTGAAGGACGTCTTCCTCTGTGAGGTGAGACAGTGTGACCGACTTGCTGTGATAATAGCGATGAGAAAACGAAATGTAGCACTAGACAGCAGACGTGTGCACCTCCATGACCTCAGGCTCAACAGGCCAGAAACGTAATGTGCGGTCTTTTGACCAGGTGATAAGTTGATACTCGTCTTGTCCGCCCCTCCTCCACACGAACTCTTTGACTACGTCGCTATGGCCCTCAAACCGCTCTACTGGCATATCCGTCTTCCCAGCAGCGTACATTTCAAGCGCAGTGTCTCCGCGCTGTGCAAGACTCAGGACGCCACGTCCAAAAGGAAGCGCTCGGGCACGCCAGATAGGGTATGGAGTGCGTATCGTCGACTTCGGTTCCAGGTCCTCGGTGGAGGTGTCCCAGATCTTTATAGTCTTATCAAGTGAGCAAGTGACTAGTTCGTCGCGTCGGTCGTGTGCCCAGTCAATACCGTAGATATTTGCACCGTGTGCCTTGACGGACTTGATGGGAAGAGAACCTTTCTGATGAAAACTCTTTGTGAGTGTATACAACGTGCGCATGTGCTACCAGGAACATACCCGGCGGTCCCAGATGAGTACCTCGTCTGCATGTGATGAAGCAAGGATGTTCGCGTCCTGACGATTCCATTTGACTTGAGTACCACCAGCTAGAACATAAATTTATAGGCTAAATAGACCAAGAATGCTTGATATATGCTACCTTTGAACGCAGAAAGGCCAAATATCGGCTTACGCGTCGCCCGTAGATCCCAAGCCCACAGCCACGAGTCGATTCCGGTGCTTATGACAATATCACACTCGGTTGTGTGCCAATTTATATCGGTGATGGCACGATAATGGGCTTGTAAAATGAAGTCGATTGAGGTTTTCCCCACTAACAAAAGATTCCATATCAGCCTAGGCGAAAGAGAGACGGCGGGTTTAGTAGAAGATTGCATAAGAACATAAGAATACCTACAGTTTCTCGCTTGACGTGGACACGATATATTCCGCACGAGACGGGTGAGGGTTCCATTGGACGTCGGCCACGTCCCAGGTACCTCCCTGAGGAAGGAATCGAGGTATCTCAAGTGGCGCTTTCAGGTCAATGATAAAAAGCCCTCGACGGCTATCGAAGTATCAGCAAGTTGGGGTTTGTAATTTAAGATGTAAGCTGACGCAGCTAGGACGATATCTCGCGAGGAAGGACTGATGCTCATCTGAAACAAGTCAGTACGGCTTTGTAAGGTCGACAAAAATGACGTACGTTACCCACTCCGTCACCAACAAGGCCTTTCATGTCGATTTGCAGCCTCCTCCGAAAGTTCGTGCCATCTTCAAGAGATGCTGGCTCACTTGTAGCCTGGTCTTCAACCTCAACCCTTCTCCCACGTCTCCTCCCAAAACGTGTTGAATCTGCCTCGATGAATGACGATCGCTGGGAATCCAGCAGACTTGCCGGTGGTGCATACACGGGGTTTCGGTGCCAATCCTGATCAGAGGCGAATGATGTGGTTATAGAAAAGTGCAGACAATGTTGCCTTACATTTAAGCTGTTCCGTCTGTTGTCATCCAGGCAGTGGGATTGTCTAGTCGGTGACGGCTCGGACATACATACAGGAAGTAGCGTTTATCGTCTGTAACGTCTAAAGATTCCTTGCTTTAGTCAAGATGGTTTTCTTGAAAATGTTATACAGCCTGAAATAGAAACATGAGTGAGGAGCATGATTCACGCTGAACTTTTGTACACTTTACAGTGTAGGGGACAGTAGGTGATTATGATTGTACAATGGTCAAGAAGACGGTGGCACGTGTAGTTTCGCCCGATCTAATCTCTATCTAAATGGGGATTTAGATGAGAGCATGTGACCCAAAGTTCGACAACCCACATGGTCGACTGAGAGATCCTTTCTTTCTCCGGTCGCTGGAATGGTCCAATTACTCAGAGGATTGTGTCGCTTTACTGCCCCTCTTTTTCTTCTCGTCGCAACTGTATCTGCTTTACAGAAGTTCTTAGGAATTCCTAACGCTCGTCCTGAAGAGCTTTCCGCATTGTCAGGAGGGATAAGCCGCAGCTCTCATGTGCCTTTCGCTTGCCAAAAATATCAGTCTTACGGTAATGGCCTATTCACCCCCTTTGAGGACATTTCCGCGCTCTCTCAGAATGAGTATACGCTCCTGAGCCATCCCGCGTTCCCCACTTATTCCGTTCGGATCAAGAAAACGAACTTTTGTGACGGAGGCGTGAAGTAATATTGATGTATTGATAGCCTCTCTTCGACATTGATGGTCAACATCCCAATCTAGTTCGTATACTGGTTACATAGACGTCGAGGCGCGCCATCTTTTCTTCTACTTTTTCGAGAGTAGAAACGACCCCGATAAGGATGATGTTATATTTTGGACGAATGGAGGCAAGAGCGAGGAAAGGTAGCCTGAAATTGTTTTCTGACCTGAGCTTGAGATTAGGCCCTGGATGTTCCTCATCCCTTGCTGTATTCATGGAACTTGGTTATGCGTTATCTCTCTTCGATCTTCCTCGTCTAATGTGTTTGTATACGATGTAGGTCCGTGCAGAATCTCTGACGGTAATGGCACAAAATACTTCAATGAATCATGGAATTCGAATGCCAACGTATTCTTTTTGGACCAACCCATTGGTGTTGGCTACTCTTACGCGGATTATGGTGAATTTGTGGTATGAACCTCTTTCTTATTTTGTTGAAGAGTCGAGATTATTGACTACCTTTGTACAGGGTACGTCTGAAGACGCTGCAGTCGACGTTGCTGCCTTTGTCGCCATTTTCTTTGAGAACTTCAGCAAATTCAAAGGTAGGGCATTTCACATGGCTGGCGAATCTTATGGCGTATGTTTTTGGAATATCTATCATAATCGTGTTCTCACTCATAACGCATTCGATCTAAGGGTCGATACATACCCCTGTTCGCCTCTGAAGTGTACGACCAGAATTTCCGTCTTGTGGAGGCAGGCTTAACCCCGATCAACCTTACCTCCGCTATCATTGGTATGGCTCTAGGTTCGAGAATTAGGAGTACATACCACTCATAACTTCTGCAGGAAACGGATGGACTGACCTTTTGAGCATGATTCTCTCGTACTATGATATGGTGTGTACTAGGGCTTCTATGCCACCGATTGCCGACATTGCGTGAGTTCATCAATTCTGTCATCTATAGCTCTCTAATTTTATTCCAGTTCCTGCGTACACCTGAAGCAACTTGTCTGCCCCTTCATTGCGGAGATACTTCTCGTTCTAACAATGCTAATGTGCAGATCCCGCGTTGCGAGAAATGGATCAAAAAGTCTTGCATAGATATCTTTGATCGTATCAACTGCCGCGCTGCTTATGATTTCTGTGAAACAGCATTTTCGGCTCCTTTATATGCTACGGGTTCGTTTACTTTTCAAAATTAGATCCATCCTCAAACACCCGATTATTCTCCTAGGCAAAAACCCGTACGATATCAGTAAAGACTGTGAAGGTGAACCAGGCGACCTTTGTTACCCGGTCACTAGGTATATCAAGCTGAATTTTTTTCTACATTTGTACCATTATCTTATCTTATCCCTGTCAGGTACATCACAAACTTCCTTAACAGTTCCAACACCCGCTCCTTCCTCGGTGTTGACCCCTCTGTCCCAACACCGTACTCGGTCTGCTCCGATCCCGTCGCTCTTGCCTTCGATGCCTCAAGTGATCACCAGCAGACCGCGACGCCCTTCTTTGTTGCGGCACTCCTTGAACGCAAAGTCCGCGTTCTCATCTACGTGGGGTCCTATGATTGGATATGTAACTGGGTCGGCAATGAGCGCTGGACGAGGGCACTTGAGTGGAGTGGACAACAAGAGTTTATTGGGAAAGCATTGAGTGTTTGGGAGGTTGATGGGAAGAGGGCGGGCGTGACGAGAAGCGCGAAGGGGTTCACGTTTGCTACTGTTGAGGGAGCTGGGCATATGGTAAGTCAATTTCCATTTTGGTTTGCTTGGTGGTGGTTATGGTAGTTTCAGGTGCCTTATGATAAGCCGAAAGAAGCGTTGGCTCTTATCAATCGCTGGTTAGCAAAAGAGGAGCTGTGAAGGATTCAGACAGCTCTAGACAGTCTTTATTGGATATTCTACCGATGGAATCCAGATTGTTACTCTGCTCTCGAGATCCACTCTTTGATATTCTGGCTGTATGTCGTCAGCATATGGTCACTTGCAGCGACATTTTACGCGTTCACCGCGGATCTTCGGAACATCTGAACAGAACATGATGTCAGCTTCTTGCTCATTCTTGCGAGGGAATTTTCAAACGTCATATTAGAAAACGCATTTCTCCCCGAAGAGGGCGTCAAGTCAAGTCAGATGTGCCGATCGCATTGGCTGAAGATTTGATGATCAACGCAGGTGATGGACACATTTGCGGGATGAATAATACCTCATCAGTGCCGGTGACGGCACTTCCCTGCCTTCTATAAAGGCCGCTCTGACCAAATTATACCTCAAGCCTTCTTGAGAACCGACCAGTCAGCTCGCTGAGAAGCATCTGAAATGATCACAGCAAACGTCTCAGATGTTCTGGGCAAAACCTACGACTTCGTTATCGTCGGCGGGGGCGTGAGTACCAGCAATTATTCTCTCCTTTCTTGGACCGAGCATGTGCAAACAGACCGCAGGTCTCGTTCTCGCGGAACGTCTCTCTGGGAACCCCTCGTTTACCGTGGCCGTCCTCGAGGCTGGTGACAATACTATCAATGACCCAATGACTTCAATCCCAGCTCCATATGGTCGACAACTCGGTAACCCCAAGGTAGGTCTCGTTTTCAGCGGCTGCTATTCGGAAGAACAACCTGTAGATTATAGTATGATTGGAAATTTGTGAGTACGAAACAAAAGTATTCGAACGACAGAGAATTTATGTGGGCTCGTGGTAAAGGCCTCGGTGAGCGCCTCTTTTCCTGTAGCTGTACCTACTCGCCATGAACGTTTTGTTGACAGGGGGAACCTCTTGTATCAATTTCCTTGAGTGGTCATTACCTCCTGCAGTAGATGTCGATGTCCTTGAAAGGCTGGGGAATCCGGGCTGGAACTGGAACGAGTTCTATCGTTATTCTCGCAAAATAGAACGGTCATTCCCTCTGCTACTAGATCATATCACCAATTTCTTATCTTTATTCTGGATAGATTCAATCCGCCTTCTAAGGAGGTGGTTGACCATTTCCCTCATACCTATGGTGATGACCGGGGCTCTTCTGGCCTTCTACAAACCACCATTGCTCCCCATGCTCATACAGTTGAT
This sequence comes from Termitomyces sp. DKA19, assembly GCA_018851325.1. Classification (NCBI taxonomy): domain Eukaryota; kingdom Fungi; phylum Basidiomycota; class Agaricomycetes; order Agaricales; family Lyophyllaceae; genus Termitomyces; species Termitomyces sp. DKA19. Next base: position 20,949 of record JABCKS010024997.1, on the reverse strand, counting down.
GGCATCTTGAGGGAGACCTTTTTGAACACAGGACTCATGGCCTTGCATGATCCCTACAAGGGCGAGGTAAAAACCCTCTATTTGCAACAACCGTGATCGAGAATTAGACTGACCATTGATTAGGTTAATGGAACATGGATTCCCTCTACGACTATCGACCCTAAATCCTGGACTCGTTCTAATTCAGCGGCGGCGTATTTGGTTCCTGCTCAAGGGCGCCCGAACTTAATGGTGGGAACTGAGCATTTCGATCTCAGGACGATATTTGATAGTCATACTGTCAGGTCCTCACACAAGCCCTGGTCTCCCGTGTCCTTTTGACGGAAGATAATAGCGGAGGAGACCTCGTTGCGACCGGTGTCGAGTTCATCCATAAGGACACGAAATACGTTCTCAGTGCTAACAAAGAAGTAGTTCTAAGTGCAGGGTAGGTTGATTAGTTGATTACTACCTATCGTGCTGAGTCTCGTGTAGAACGATCAAAGATCCCCAGATCCTTGAATTTTCGGGCATCGGAAACTCTGATATACTGTCTAAAATCGATATTCAAACCAAAATCGAGCTTAGAGGTGTCGGAGAGAACTTGCAGGATCACATCTTTGTCCCTGTTTCGTATGAATTGGATCCATCTGCCAAGCACCAGACCTTTGACTCCCTTGAGAAACCTGAATCATCGCGGGAAGCAGAAGAACTATAGTTCGTCTCAGTTCCTGCTTCGTGCTATAGAATCATAACTCTGATGCTTGTTGTCAGCGCTCAGGGCAAAGGACCATTGCGGAATGGTTTGTCCACTTTTGCTTTCTTCACACTAAACGGCATGAAAGCTATAAACACGTCCGTTGCTGTTGCAAAGATCATAGACGACATCAAACAATTTAGAAATACTCCGGGAATGGGCTTAGGCTTGCGAGAGCAGATTGACATACAGCTTGATAATTTTCACTCGGAGGCATCCCCCGATATCGAGATTGCCTCTGTCCCTATGCTGTATTCCGCGAAATGTAAGTAAACCCAGTTTATCTTGGCCCTCGGAGGACTAATTAGTCCCTTTATAGTGAAGCCCGAAGGAAACAAGACGTATCTCACATTATTGGCTTTGCTCGTACATCCTTTATCACGAGGGACAATTGTGCGCTGAACAATCGAACTTGTCGTGACCAACAGACTTCTCTGATCCTTTCGACTAGCATTCTAGGACTAATGACCCTAGAGATTATCCTGATATTGACCCCCATTACTTTGAGAGAGATTCTGGTGTGTCTCTCTCAACTGTTTTGTTCCTGGACCTAATTTGCTCCAGACATGGAGGTTTTGATACAGGGAATCAAGTACATCAGAACCATGGCTCAGACGGAACCCATGAAATCCGCTTACGTCGGAGAAGAGCTACAGCCAGGTTCTTTGTACAAAAGCGATGAAGAACTCAGAGGTATGTACAGATATTCTGCCTCTGGCTCGTACGTCCATCATATCACCTGCCGATCAGAATACATCAAGGATACACTAAGCACGAGTTGGCGTATGGATTCGCTTTTGTTGCTAATATACCTTGCAGCTCATTCTTATTTCAGATAGCTTAGGAACGTGTTCCATGCTGCCAAGGGACAAACAAGGTGTTGTTGACTCGGAACTCAAGGTGTACGGGACAAAGAACCTTCGCATAGCTGATATCTCAATCATCCCTCTCCAAATTGCCGCGCACACACAAGGTCGGCACTTTCATTCTCCCGAGTTGTGCATGGTCGTCTCATAGTGTTCCAGCAATTGCCTATGTGGTTGGGGAAAAAGGTGGGTTGCCGATCATGTGCCCCCTCTAAATGGATAGTTGACAGGTCTTCATTTTAGCTTCTGACATCATTCTCTCAGCATACTGTTCAACTTGAAGAGAAAAAATTGTTTGCTGCGCATGATACTTGAAAATGCAACCTTCAATAAATGAATATGTAACCATGCTTTGGAGTCCCGTTAACTTTTGACTGAATGTTGCATCGATCAATCATGCATGATAATATACTGGGGAAATGTTGAACGACCGTTGTCATACCGTGACTTGTTAGTGTAGATGGGGATACTATAGTTAGTGTAGATATACGAGCAGTACTGCAAAGGATACTGGGTAACGTCATTCCTTCGACTCGGGTCGGAGGATCATTCGGCATCATTCGGCCCGGATGACAATGCATGTCCATAGATATTCGGAGCTGTTCTCAAACTCACGGGTTCACTATTCCAGACGTGGACTCTATTCTATCTCAATAAGACTTAATGGTTTTGTTACGCTTTGCGCCGTCACCAACTGGCCAGCTGCACCTCGGAGGGCTTCGAATGGCTTTATACAATCATTTGTATGCAAAGAAGATTGGGGGAAAATGGATGATGCGGGTAGAGGATACAGACGCAGTACGCTGCTCGAAGTTTTCTCAGCACTCGTCCTATTGAATTTTGCATCGGTTTTGTGTACAGACTAGATTCGTACCAGATTCTGTGGATGGCATCAGGAAGGCGCTAGAGTGGGCTGGACTCGAGTACGACTATGGTAAAGTCCAGTGTCCAGAGAGCCAATGCTCATGCTTATGCTGACTCGACGTGTTTTGCAACAGGCCCAGGAAAAGGCGGGCCTCACGCGCCATATTTTCAGGTAAGCATGTCATGCGGGGTAAGTACACACAGCCAACGCACAAACAGTCCGAACGGCTTGATCTGTACAGGTCGTACGCTAAAAAACTTTTGGATGTACGTCTGTGCCACCCTTCCTGAATGCTTGTGACGTGCGCAACTTTATTCTAGTCAGGGAATGCATATCGATGTTTTTGTTCTGTCGATAAGATGCAGGAGATACGCGAGCGGCTTGCACGCTCTGGGTCGAACAAGACGTATGACAAAACTTGTCTCCATCTCACCGAGGAGGAGGTAGCACGAAAAGTTCGAGCTGGTGAAAAATCGGTGGTTAGGCTCAACGTCAGTTTCACTTCTTCCTTGTCTTTCTGTCTTCGGTTCAAAACGATACGTATCCAACAACAGGACAGCAATGTTCCTGTACGACCTCCGCCTTTTGATATAGTGTTTGGCCATATCAAAGATGCCCATGCTTCGCTTTCAACGGACCCTATCCTGCTTAAAACCGACTTCTTCCCGACATATCATCTTGCCTCTGTCGTTGACGATCATGAGATGGGCATCACTCACGTTTTGCGCGGTGAAGAGTGGCTTCTCTCTTATCCTCTTCATTTAGACCTCTATGCCTGCCTCAACCTCGAACCTCCAGAATTCGCGCACATTCCGATTCTTCTGAACCCGGATGGAACTAAAATGTCGAAGCGGAAGGGCGATGTTCAGGTTATTGATTACATCGTACGTTATTTTTTCTTGGTTGGTATGGTTTTTATATTGATGGACTATCTAGAAAGAGAGGAGGCTGGGAGCCGCAGGCTGTGCTGAACTGGTTGGCATTAGCTGGCTGGGGCGCAAAACATGAGATGTTACCACCTTCTGAGACTTCACATTCAGCAGCTCATCAGCCGCGGCATGGCAGGCTATTACAGAATGCTCCAGATAGTACGACGCTTATGACGCTTCCTCAGATGATAGAAAAGGTATGCTGCTTTTTTTGCCATGTCAATATAACTCACTATTTTCAATACAGTTTGAACTTACGGCGCTCACCCAACGTAGCTCGATCTTGGATCCAGATAAACTAGAGTACTTGAACAAACATTATCTGATGCGCGTTTGGTCGACGCCCGAGGGGTTGCAGTCCCTCGCTGAACGTGCGCATTCCGAAGTGAAGGCGGCATTCCCAACCAGGTGCGCATCTCTTTCTCGTATTTGTCGTTCTCACCTTCGTTTTCGCTGTTGACGGGGCTTCTAGTCCATACACCAGCGTTGTCTCCATAAAGGAAGTTATATTAGCGTTGCAGGTTGCCTTACCTTTGTACTTCAGCTACACACACATCAACTCAACGTTTTTGACATAGGGCCGTATCACCAATCTGCATGATATTGTTCGCCATGGGTCGTTTTTCTTTGAGGAGATCAACTTGAATTCCGAACAGTCTCAAGAAATGCTAAAGCATGTAATACCAGAACACAGATGTACGTGGGAGCTACCTTCGTACCCTTGTTACATCTGACGCGTTAAACTCCAGCCGAAACTCTCCAGGCAGTCATTCCACTCGTCAATTCCGTTCCTGAAGAGGAATGGGGGAACATAGACTTCCTCACTCTCATTCAAAAGGAACGGAAAAGAATTAATGTTCCTTATAAGATGTTCATGACGGTCCTCAGACACGCCATTTGCGGACAGAAGGTCGAGTGATCCTCCCTTCGATGATTTCATGTTTCTCGATTTCTCATTGATGTATAGGATGGTCCTGCTCTCGCAGATGTAGTTCGTGTCATTGGACGAGAGAGGACTCTCGCGCGGTTGTTGAATTCCTCCCGACAACTACCTATTTTGGATTCGACAAAGTAAAACGGGGAGTCATCTGGCGGATCAAACGAGAACAGAGGCTATCGTTGAGTAAGATGCTTCCTAGTTGTAATCGTCTCGGTCCGAGATTATGTGCGTTTCGGAGAGGTTTTTGATGGTAAAATCGCAGAATATGAATGTGTATCTCCTAGGAATGCTCACCAGGCTTGTATTTACACCCGTACGCGCTTGTGGCGTGGGAAAGGGCCGGATCGTCCAGTGTAGCGGTTGGCTTTCCCGCTATGGAAATGACTGGCAGTACGTACCAGAGCCTTGTCCACTCTGAGTAACGGGTCACGGTATAGTAACAATCTTTGTTCTAATGGGACAGGTAGTCCAACTGGTTCGTCGAGTGCAATTCCGACGTGTTCCATTTTAGGCAAAACGTTACAGTTAGCCCGCTTGAATTGAGCTCCCCTTCAAGTGTCGTGTCGTCCTCGTTGGGTTTCCCTTCATTACCTCCGCAACCATTCTTCCATTGGTTTTCCTCAGCTGGACATTTGGATTTTTCCGCTGATATGATTGTCGTCGTACCAGATACGGCAAGTCCTTCTGTTTGCTTTGAAAAGAAACATTTCTTATCTAATGAAAGCTTCCCGCCGTTGTCAGCAAAGGCAAGAGTTAACGCACTTTGAATCTCGAAAATGGAGGTGTGTGTCTATCCCATCAGTGACGGCGCTGGCAGTAATGCTTTGTAGACCAAATTGACTCAGTTTCATCTTTACCGGTCACTCCACAGGTTGGCCAGCATTTTCGAAAACGTGTGATGATGAGTCTCATATTCATTTATAAAGGTGCTCGGGGCCCTCCGTTCACGTATAATCGTGTTTGAAGATGGAACCACGCTCCCGGCCAAACGTGCCCGGAAGGACGATGGACCCGCAGAGAGGCCAGAGCCAGTCATGCCAACAGCAGGACCCTCAGCTTCTTCGAATAAGGCCGATGGAAAGAAGAAAAAGATGCAGGTTAAGGTGTTTGAAAGGTTAGTTTTGAATGCTAGTCTCTTTGGCTGGGACTTGATCCACTTGTTTCGTTGGAAGACTGAAGAAGGAACGCAAGTCCGATGATGTGAAGTTCCAGGACTCAGTCAAGACCATTAAGATTGATGAGGTTTATTCCGATGCCGAGTTCGATATGCTATTCAAAGGGAATGACATATCGATCCAGCTTACACCCGGGAACAAGCCCAAGAGTACGATCACGATTATTGAGTTCGTGAGGAATATCGCGTTGAGGACTTGTTGTGTGTTGGTGTCAATGACTTGACTTCTGTGGATGACCTCAACTCATATTCAATCGTTCTTCGGCGATGAGTTCAAGCCATTGAAAGGAAATTACTGGATCAAACTTATGATTCGTCTTCAGATATCTCATTCATAATGGAGGCATTCCGTCTCGCGCCTTCGGAGTTGGTTTTGGTGGCCATGGTCCCACCTCTGAAATCACAGAAAGTCGGATCGGTTGATGTCACTATTCGGTCGTTCGAAGTGAACTACTCCGAGAATAACATGAAATGCCCACTCAAGTTCGAGATGGGTAGATCTTGCGACTTTTGTTAGTTATTTCGGACGATGACGATGGTTGGTAATGCCATATCACGCCGTTAGCACCATTGTGCTTTGAGCGCTTTCTATTCGATGGGATACTAATTATTGTACAAGAACGCCAAACGGTTTTACACTTTTAACAAGCTGAGTTAGTAAAATATGCTAAACATTACACCTTATTGGCTACATTACTGGATCATGATGGAGAGTATCTTCATTTGTAGCTCGCACGCACTTCGACACCCCCCATATTAGAGTCAGAAGGCATGCGCCCTCTGCTCGGTTTCTTGGGGTCTCGAAAACTGGCCATCGTCCGCATCATCGATGGCGGCTCATAGTGTGGATGATGAAGGTATGATGCCTTCTAAAGAAATTCTGGCATGCATCACATATTTCAGGCTGTGACTCACCTCTTTCATTATTTCGAAGCTGTGGACGAAGAATGCCAAGTCTGAGTGTTGCAAGGAACCTGACATCACTCCGACGCTTTCCTCACAGTGTCGAGACGTGTCTGCGTCTTCTTCTCGTCGCCAATGACCTGTTTGTTGGCCTAATAAGAGTCAGTTCTTGATATGTTCTTCCAAGGGCGGTTGAAGGTTTGCAAGGGGTGAATATTAACTGCGTACGCTCTTGAATAGAACATACAATCGCCCACGAATCAGTGATATCTGAGGAAAAGTTGGTATGAATTTGAAGCATGCTTTAGCATTGACACGTACAAGCGAGCATTATGAATGGTGGCAGGAGGACAAAGGTGGCTGCTGCCATAAGCAGCACGGTGGCTTTCATCTTCATCTCATGATTAGCAATTTCTGGCTCTCTGTTTTGAGGCTCTCTAGAGATTAGTTTCACGATATAGACAAATTCAGCATGTCTTTATCCTCTTTCTTTCCCGCCAAATTTCTCTCTTCACCCATGCATCCTCGCGATCGCACATCTGACCCGCTCCAACATCTTCGTTTCGCCTTGGAAACGATGCCAGGGTCCAGAAAATATGTCTTTACGCCAGCCACTCGCGCAGAGATCCTCTCGGAGCTCTATCTGGCTTTTTGGGGTCCCTATGCGCATCTATTTCTACCGAATTCCAATTCAAGTCTACCGTTGCACAAGACATTGAGTCAAGTCCAATCGGACCTTGGATTCGCGGGTGCAGGCCGTGCAGATGCACCGATACCAGGGAGATCATGCAGTAGGATCTTCAAGAAGGGAGACAGCTGTTTTCGATGCAAGTGAGTAGTGTCTAGTTCTTCTGTTTGATCGCGATTGAGCTCGTTTCAGAGACTGTGCACTTGATGATAGCTGCGTGATGTGCGCCAACTGCTTCCATGCAACGAACCATTCCGACCACAACGTCAGCTTCTTCATTGCACAACAACCGGGTGGATGTTGTGATTGTGGAGACGAGGAGGCATGGAAGGTCCCGCTTCAGTGCCCTAGTCATCCTCCGTCGCGTCGAGCAGATATCAATTCTACACAAAAATCTAGCATGAAGTCTTTGTCATCTGGTGGTCCTCCAGCGCAAGATCGCGTGTCTGTACCACTTGAACTACAAGAGACTATGCGGCGTACCGTTGGCTATGCCTTGGATTTTGTACTCGACACGCTCGATTACTCTCCTGACGAATCATTAGTTCCCTCAAACGAAGCCGAACTACGTCTTCAGCCTTCGGCAGACCCAATGATGAAAGATCAATATTGTGTTGTCATATGGAACGACGACAAACACTCTTTTGAGGAGGTTATCAAGCTCCTATGCGATATGACAAATCGGACGAGGGAGGAAGCAAATGCGGTTGCTAATCGCATTGACGAGAATGGTCGTGAAATCATTGACATGAACACCAATGTCACGCGTCTGCTCGAAATGGCTCAATCCATTGCTCATATTGACCTCGGTGTCACGATCCGCCGCGCGTACGACACGTTCAGAGAACAGGTATCCGAGGTCATCATTGAGTGGCTCCTTGATCTCACTCGCAGTCGTCTGGGGACTGACTACATGATTTTACGGGAAGTTATTGCTGCGGAACTCATGTCGCCCAGACGGCGGGATAGTGGGTCGTACAATGCCAATTCCCAGCTTATCTTATCACTCAAGGAGATCCCAAATCCAGCCCGCCTCGATGCGCTGTTTTTGTATCACACGAGGCTCTGGAAGAAGCCCCGATTGAGTTGCAAGGAGATTTACGCGTCTGTAATCTCACTCAGCAGCGAACACAAGCTGTCTCTCGGTACGCGCGAGTCTGCATTGTTGTACTACTCTCATTTATCCTCGCCTAGCTGGTCATTTCGCAAATGTCTATCCAAGAATCATTGACGCTTACCTCCTCGTGGATCGTGAAGCAGAAACATCAATCAAGTACTTCGCCCTTCAACTGTTCACCGTACCGTCTGTGGCACTCTACGTCGTCCGGAATCACAAACTCATCTCCCGCCTCCTCGCCATCATCTGTCATACCCAATCCGTGCAGGGACTGATTGCGCGGAATAGGGATTACATCATGCAGTTCGCCAAGACGTGTCAGCTTTTCATGTGTGTCAATCCCAACAAACGTGCAGTCACGAGCCATGTGGAATACGAGACCGATGCATGGATCAGCGTGTTCAATGTTACGCTGTCGCTCTCGCGAGTTATCAAGACCTATGGAGAAGCATATTCAAATGCTACACCTGCCGAGTTGGTGTCTGCTATAGGCACAGTGGTGCACAATATCCTGGCTGTCTGCACTCTCGCCGAGGACAGGCTGGATCGAGAGAAGTTTGCACCTATAGCGTTCCATGATGTCTCTTTTGGAGGGGTACTGTACGAGATTATCGAGTTTGATGTGTTGGAGGGCTGGGTTAGCTTCCATCACTCGCTGCATTGGCTTCTAGCGGAGCTTTTCAAGCATATTGATTTACTCACCGAACAGAGTCTAGCAAAGGTAGGGTTGAGGAATATCAGGGATGTGCTTTCACAGCGGGCAAATGATAAAGCCATATTGACAATAATCGATTTTCCTTTACGAGGTGCATCTTATCTTCTGTAGGTATTGTTCTTCGTTGACCCGAGTTTTTTTACAGTCCTTTCCATGATAGCTCAGATTCGCACTGGCTTGTGGGTACGCAACGGGTTTGCGATTCGAGGGCAGCTACTTCACTATCGTGATTACATGCTCCGCGAGCTATGCTACGACCAAGATCTATTCATTCTACAAGTAGCTCTTGTGGTCCTCGACCCTGGCGTCGTCATCGTCAGCATTCTCGATCGGTTTGGCCTTCTAGGGTACTTTGGCGGTGACGACTCCCAATACGCTTACGAGGGACCTCAGCTTTCCAGCATGGTGGAAGAGCTTCTTTATGTTCTCATCACCATCCTTACGGAGACGGCGAATCCATCAAAAATGTCCATCAATGATGCTATACGTCGTGAGATCATACATGCACTTGCCATGGGTCCATGTAGCTACACGGATCTCGTAAAACGCGTGGCAGAGCGACTGGTCGAGGATGCCTCATTCGAGAGGATGTTGTTGGAAGTAGCCCATTTCAAGTCTCCAGAAACTGCGACCGAATCGGGTGTCTATGAACTAAGGGACGGGATGTACGACGAGGTCAATCCTTTCTTCTATCACTACACAAGAAACAAGAGGGAAGAGGTTGAAACCGTCCTACGAAACCGACTAAAGAGGAAGACTGGGGTTGCTGAGCCTGTTCTAGTGCCGAAACCATTCATTGTCACCAGCGGACCCTTTGCAAGAATTGCGGCGGCTTTTGAGTCGAGGGCACTGCTTCAAGTTATGTTCTATTCCATCCACAATGTTCTTTCAATCACCACTTCGTCGGGTGTCGCACCTCCATCGGCGGAAGCGATTCTTGACCAGGCCATTCACCTTGTCATGGTCGCGCTCGTCGAACGCGCTGTAGTGTTTTCGCATCTCAGTGCTACTGAAACTTTCCAAGATGGACAAACTCTCATTGACATTATATGCACCTTCGAAAATCACCAACATTACAAGTCGTACCAGCCTCGGATCAATTGGATCCTCACTCAGATGAGTGTTCATGTCTCTGATAATGTTCAGAGCCGGCGCAAGGTCGTTTCGAGAGTCGACTCTTCTGCGCCAAATGTCGAGGAACTCAGAAAGAAAGCGGCCAAGGCACGGCAGGATGCAATCATGCAGCAGATGAAGGCACAGCAGGCTAGCTTTGCAATAAATTCTGATGACGTCGATGATGACGAAGGTGACGAGATGGAGACTGATAATAGCCAGACTGTTTCCTTTGGAACATGCATTGTCTGTCAAGAGGACGTTGATTCGACGAAGCCCTTTGGTGCCCTCGCCTTCCTACAGGCCAGTCGTTTCATACGACGTCATCCTGACAGCTCAAATAGCCAGAGCAACAATGCTTATTTAAACGATGTCCTCGAAATTTCTCACTCTATGGATCGAGCATTAGACGTCCCACCATCCACATTTCCTCCAGTTGTTGATGAGGTGCAAGAGCGCAAGTATATTTCGTCGCCGCATTTCGATGGCTTCCCCGCCCCACATACGCGTTTTGGTCTTCATGCATCGTTCTGTAGCCACATGATGCATCTGGACTGTTTCCATCAATATAGCTTATCCATTCGAGCACGACACAGGGCCCAAGCCACGCGTAACCATCCTGAGACCATATCTCGCAAAGAATACATCTGCCCTTTGTGCAAAAGTCTAGGAAACATTCTTCTACCAGTGTCTAATCCACCATCTACATCTCTCAATGAAACGCCCTTTCCGGATTGGATTAGGATGGCAGGGATAAACATCCTTAAGTCGAAACCTGACCCTCTGTTGGAGTCATTGCAAACTAGAACTGGAACTGGAGAGTTTGTGTTCTGGAGTGCCCAAGACTCAGGATACTCCAGCGCAGTCAGGAACTACGAGCGCCCCGAGGGAATTGACGTAGTACGGATGATGGAGACCGTCATGGTCATCTCCAAGTCATTCTCACAACAGACTCGACATCTCCGAGAACGTCCCGAACCTGAACAAGGAGAACGAGGGGCCGGGATCTACCTCCCTGACGAGGTGCTTGGGTATACTATTGCTGCGATGGAAACGGCGCAACGTGGCGTTGACTCACGAGGCCAGTTGATGGTTGACAACCTATCTGAAACCCAAATGAGGCTGGTACGAGGAGTGCTCTCGTGTCTCACAGCACTCGTCAAGATTCATTTCCAAGGAAGGCCGGATGAGGGCAGAGAGGCCGTTCGGCAGGCCATCATCAAAAGGCTGTTACCAGAATGGAGTAGAACATCGCTCACGTCATTCTCGTATCCCCTTTTACTCCGAGATCCATTCACCATTCTTGTGGAGACTGCTGCGGTTGCACCAGAGATCCTTAGGCATGTCTTAGTCTTGACATACTACGCGTGCCTTGCGCGTACCGTTATTGGTCTAGTATATATCCTCAGCAAAACTCGGAGTTTCAGCATCATTCAGCTCCCATCACGCTCGTACGAAGACATCTTTGGCGATGTACGAATGTTTTTCATGTCTGTCGTTCGTCACTCCCCTGTCTTCGAGCATACTGCTACCCTAGCGTTTGAAACGTTCGGTGAAGCTCGCATTGAGAAACTGTTGTATGCGTACACCCTTCCTTTCCTCCGAAAAGCGTCAATCATTTGTCGTGCCATTCTTCCTTCTGCATTTCCTACTCCACTATCACATCCGAACGAGCCAGAATACACCCGCCTCCTACGCATGCTTGGAATACCTCCTCTCTCCACTCTTCCACACCAAGACACACTACAAAACGCGCTTTCAGGCTGGTGTGCCCATTATGGCCACTCCCATGCCGCATCACAGCTCAACTGCGGTGTCATGTTGGATTTGCCGACAGTGTACCGCCTCGCGCACCTGCCGCTGATTTTGGATGATTTGTTTGGGCAGAGAGACAAGGCTTTGACGTGTGTCCGGTGTAACACCCTTCCTAATGACGCTGCAATTTGTCTGATGTGTGGCGTGACCTGCTGCATGCAGAGTAATTGCTGTATTGATAGGGATTATGGTGAACATGGTGAATGTAATATGCACACACAAGTGTAAGTCGGCTAGAGCCGTGTTATATCCAGTCTGCCTCACTGATTTTTCTCGTAGTTGTGGAGGAACCATCGGAATCTATTTTCTTGTAAAACGCTGTTCCTTACTCTATCTCTTCGCCAATAATGGTACTTTTGCCCAATCTCCCTATCTTGATGCACACGGTGAAGTTGACATTTCAATGAGGTGCGTACACTTTTGTTGTCCATTGGCTTTTCTTCTTTTCCAATCAACTCACGTCCAACAGACGTGGGCGTCGGCAATTTCTACACTATGCACGCTGGGAAGAAATACGAAAGAATTGGCTTAACCATCAGATTCCAACGATTGTAGCGAGGAAGCTGGAGAGCAGTCTTGACGCGGGGGGATGGGAGACGTTGTAATGGACAATCCAATTTGCATCTCTAACAAGTACGTATAGTATCGTTTGCTTTGTTTTGACAGTTAGATAGATGGGTATCTCGTCACTGTATACTACTGTAAGCTGCTTCCAGGTAATTGCTTTGAGTTATCACCCGTGTAGAGTTCTTTTGATAATCCAATATCAATTTAGGCGAGTCTGCTCGCAGTTCACTAATTAACGATAAACTTAGAGTATATCATGCTCCATACCTGTGTCTAAGCGTCCTATGTCTATGGCAATCCCAGCCATCGAAGCATGAGAACAGTTGAGGACAAGCAAACCATAGAAGTAGGTTTTTGAGAAATCTAGTTGGTATATCCTTAAACTTTTGATAGTTCCGAACTTGAATTGATGAAACATGTTGAAAAACACTTGTCCGAAGTTTTCCACCCCGTGACTTTTTGGGGTGGCCGAAAATTCCGGGTTATTCATACAAAATCCATCTACCTAAGTCAACCTCCTGAGATATGTCAGATTCCCACGGAAAATACGAAGTCCTACTCGGAATCCGATTCGTCACCCACTCTTGTCAACATTTTCCAAAGTTCTCACTTGTTTCCTCCCAGTTTCTAATTCTGCTCTTAGACCCTATAGATATGTACTTTTCTTGTCATTTTTTCTTCTTTTTTACTTATTGTTGTTATGGACTTTCATATATCTTGAATTCTCCAATACTTGTTCTCCTTAATTTCATTCTACTATCACTAGATTCCTATATAATCTGTTATGTATTCAAACACTAGATCTAGGCAATTAACATAATTGTTTTTTCTGCTTTGCAAGTCTTCTTAGAGATTTACTTCAAGCATAATTCAAAGTTACCTCAAATAAACCAGATAATGTACAATCCTCAACTACTTAACTACTTCAATAAGGAATAGTTAATAGTGAGTAGGAAAAAGGCCAGTAAGAAGGCAGAAGACTATGACTGTGTCAAAAAGAAGAGAAAAACATGAATCTTAGACAAAGATGTCATTATGTAGACAGTCTGTTAGAGTGTAGTAGATGGTAACAAAGAAAGTGTGAAATATGTCAGTAATAGTAAGAAACAGAGAAAAATAAAATAGTCATAGTTGATACTATGACCATGACTGGAAACAGTTAAAAAACCGATTGGAATCAATGATAAGTGCTCAGAGGTTAGGTAGGGTGGGTTTCTGAGGCAGCAGAGATGTAGGTGGGCTAGCTGGGCAAAATTGGTGGGGTTCTGACAAGAATCCATACCCAACACTAAATTATAGGCAATTGGATGTTCTATCCCATTAGCACAGCTTTTAATTAGTGAAACAGCTTGTTAGTGCATCATCATCTATGTTGTTATCTTTCTCAGTGATTAGTGTATCTACTTGTACTTTCTGTGCATTGAGGATGGCCTGGAAAATATCCTTATCAGTTGCTTGTTCCATGTAGTGTATTTTATCTAGTAAGTTGAGCAAAGCATTAATGGTCATTGTATTTTGGGGTTGAAGGTTGCCCATTAATTACAGCTGATCAAGTGCCTTTTCAACTTCCTTCTCTGCTTCTGTAATTAAATTGAGTTCTGCATTTAGCAGAGCTGTAAAAGGTATGATGGGCTGGGTAGCAGGTTGATTTATGTCTGGGAGAATGTCAGCTTTGTGCTAACAGTGTCTAATAGTAGTTGTATTGACCTTATTTCATGTAGCATTAGCCAGTTGCATGGCTTTGAGTTGATTGATATTATAGATTTTGGAAGGTGTAACCCTGAAATTATAGCAATTGATGGCACATTTAATATAGTAAGTATAATAGTGTGCTTTAAAGCACCTAATGATACCTTGATCTATAGGGCTGAACATATGCCATAAGTTTTGGTTTGAAATTCTCAACATAAATGTTCCAAAGGCCTTCTGAAACAATGTGACCTGAGAAATTGTCTTGAAGAAGAAGAATCTTTCAATTTTGAGGCTGAAGTTTGCAATCTCATTAAAGAAGCTAGTTCTGATGAAGTGATGCCATCATCCATACTTTGACATTATTACAGTCATTCTTAAAAAATCATTTAAGAGGTATAGTTAACAAAAATATAAGAGAGTGCCATATGAGGCCACTGCTAGCTTAACTGAGCTAAAATATACTGAAGGTAAAGAAAATAAATACAGCAAAACTACAGTATATATGAAATAGTTGTATATATATATATAAATGTCTGTGTAGCCTGATACCTTCAACATCAATTAGAAACACTAGCAGTGTATATACAAGCCTCATGTTAAATCATGAAACATATATAGTTGATACTCCACTAAATACTGTATTAGATTCAACATTGAAAACAAGAGGTAATGGAGAGGTTAGTTGAGTCAATCTCATTGAATATTTTGGGTCACAAAGATTAAGCATCACCCTGCTCATTATTATGCTTGGCATTCTGCAGTTGATCATCAGAAGTGAATGGACTCAAGCTATTCAAAAAGGAAGGCAGACATACATACCACCAAAGCTTGCAGTGATACCTCATTGGTAACCCTGGAAGACAATTACTGCATTAACAAACACAAATATAGTGTGAGAAGACCAACAGGCAAAGCCTACAGAGATGTCAGAAGATCATCAAAAAAAGAAAAAATATGCACATATATGAAATGTGATGACAGTTACAGTTCCAACAATTAAGATAATTCTGCAATGGCACATCAAGAGGGCCACTCACCCATAGTATGTCACGCCTAGGATGTGACTAAGATCTTGAACTCAAATAGTGACATTCCAAGAAAACATATCATTGTGTAGAAGCACCCTGAATAAAGACATATGAACTCTATTACCCTGTTTCCATAACTTATGGATAGTCATAATGAAAATCAAGGTTTCGAACATGAGCATTGCAATCCATCCATCTGCTAAGCCTGACCACAAGCACAAAAGATTGAGCCATGCCCATGCTATAGAATTATCATTTCAGTAAGGACACACAGTTTGCACTAGTGTAGATTACATCAAGTTCGATTTCACGGGAGAAATCAAATGAGGTACTTACACGTGACGTTTCAGCGATGGGGTGCAAGCTATCGGCAAATGGACGCTACTTATTTTGGCGTCACTCCCACCAGCCGCGGACCACTGAAAGGACAATAAGAGAGAATGTCAAAACAAGAGGCCTCAAGTACTCAATACACCGAAAATAAGAGCCACAAGCCCACATGTACAAATGAACACAAGCACTCTGTCATGGTAGGCACATGACCATGAGCCACAGTAGTCAGTCGTACAACTCAATATGTTTTCCTTAGTTCTATTCGTCTCATAAACAGGTATGTATGACATATCATGGATACTTACTTCTCAATAAATCTTGTAAACAGTCTCGTTGTGGCACCACTTTGCGAATTGCGAACAACAGCCTAACACTCAAATAGAACTTCAAAATTTTTTTTTTTTTTTGAGATGTCCACTCCCAAGTTTCAAGGAGACCCAACCCCCGTGGAAGAGCGTATAGCAAAGATGGTCTACGAGGCCATGCAGGCAGATCTCGCGGTGCAGATGCAGGTGACGGCACAACTCCAGGCTGGTTTGAGGGAACTTCAAGGTAGATTCAAGGCACTGGCAGGCAAGATGGCCGAGCTGGAGCATGGCGGCCACGGCGGTGGTCCCGGACCCAATGTCAGCCCATCCAAGAAGTATGATGGAGCCTCCAGACAGCTGGCAGACCAATTCATCAGTCAGGTCGAGGCTGCTGCAGAATTCGAGAGGTTTAGGGACAAGCATCAGAAGATTCTGTGGGCACAATCGTACTTGAGTGGGTCAGCCCATGCGTGGTCCTGCATCATCACGACGGGTGATGAGGACCCTTCATTGAACCCATGGTGCTTTGTCTGGATGGCTTGGCTTGTGGATTTCTGAGCAGCGTTTGGGCTGCGAGACCCAGTACAGGATGCACTCAGCTGCATCGCTATATTACAGCAGGGCTCCAAGTCCATCATGGATTACTGCACAACATTCTTTGAGCTGAAAGGGAAGCTCGGCCCATCTGATGCCAATAGTGAGTATATCAAGGATTGCTTTTGGAAAGGGTTGAACACAGCGGCAATGGAGGCCCTTGTCAACATGGATTTCACCACGGCAGAAGAGGCAAGAGACATCCTCCTATGCAGGGAGGGCAAGCTTGTGGACATGGCAGCCAGGAGGAAGGGTCAGTGGCAAAGTGGAGGCACACCACGGAGCATGCAGCCTGCGGTAACACCTGCCATGGTGCCATCGGCACATGTGGCACCACTGCCGCCATCAAAGGACCCTGAGGCTATGGACGTCAACCGCGCGAGTCGTACTGCGATGCGGAAGTGTTACAAGTGTGGTAAAACTGGGCACTTCATGGCAGACTGTCCATCATGGCTGGTGTTGCTTAAGGTGGCAGTACATGGGGTGCTCGAGGCAGAGAAGAAGGGCAAGGAACCGAAGCTGGGTTTTGTGTAGGGTTGCCTTGTATAGTCGCGACAGATGCAACTGACAAGCAGCATGTATTTGCACCTCCTAATGATAATGCGTTACATGACCTTGCTGAAGCGAACATTGAACAACAATGTGTGGCAGTTATACACGCGAGATCGCCCCGCTCCCCTTATTCTGCGCTGGAGCTTCCGGTCACACTCAGCATCTCTGGCCCTATGACCCTGGTCCCGGTACTAGTCAATACACGGGTGATGGTGGATTCAGGGGCCAGCTGCTGCTTTGTCCACCCTTGGTTTGTGGCGGAGCAGAGGATTCCAACGATTCAAAAGAAGCACCTGATGAAGCTCAGGACAATCAATAACTCTGAAATTAGGTCAGGGTTGATTACAGATGAGGTACTGCTATGCCTTACCATTGGTGACCATGTGGAGACCATAACCTTGGATATTGCAGACATTGGTGATGACAACTTGATCTTGGGAGTCAACTGGCTGCGCTGCTATAATCCGAACATTGACTGGGGGCAGTCCACAGTGCATTTCAAGTTGGACCACTGCTTACAGACGTGTTTGAGGTTGACGAGCACTGCAGTGTGAGCAGGAAAGGCATTCACGGCAAAATCAGTACCGAAAGAGTATTTTTGGGGCCTGAAGTGGGCAAGGACACAGAAGACGAGATTTTGGAGGGAGCAGAAGGCAGAGGCGGTGAGGGTGGTGCAGAAAGGGATAGCAGAAGCACTAGAGGAGGTGTTGGAGCGAGGAGAGGAGCAGGAGATGGGGGCATACCTGGAGCAGCAGTGGGAACTGGAGTCGATGCGTATGGGGATAGGCCCACAGCTGGTGGAGGCGGAGGTGAAGGTGTCAAAGAGTTTTTCGCAAGCATTGGTGGAGAAGGCGGCAAGAGATGGTGTGGGGGGACAGAAGACAGTAGAGGAGTTAGTGCCAAAAGAGTTGCACAATTTTCTCGATGTTTTTAGCAAGGAGCATTTGGAATGGCTGCCGTAGCACAAGAAGTACAACTTGGGCATTGATTTGGTTGATGGGGCAGAGGTGCCACCTCCGGGGAAGCTTTACCAGTTAGTGCTGGCCGAGTTACATGTGTTGCGGTAGTTCATTGATGAAAACCTAGCAAAGGGCTACATTCGGTCATCGAGTGCGCCGTGTGGGGCCCCGGTATTTTTCATGAAGAAAAAGGATGGTTCTTTGTGCCTCGTGGTGGACTTTCAGGCACTAAACGCAGTGACAAAGCTGGACGCGTATCCGATTCCACTCACCAATGAGCTTTTGGATCGACTGAAGGCAGCTAAGGTCTTCACAATGCTAGACATGTGGTGGGGGTATTATAACGTGAGGATCCGAGCGGGGGACGAGTGGAAGACTTCTTTTTGCATGCGTTACGGTCAGTTTGAATTCCTGGTCATGCAGTTTGGCCTCCGGAACGCATCAGCGGCGTTTCAGAGGATGGTGAATGAGTTATTTCATGACCTGGTGGATGTGTACGTGGTGCTGTATTTGGACGACATCATTATCTTTTCAGAGGATCCAGCACGACATGAAGCTCACGTTCGAGAGGTCCTCCATCGGTTGTGAGAGGCTGACCTATTTCTGAAGCCTGAGAAGTGCCAGTTCAACACGACAGAGGTGGACTACCTTGGTTTGAAGATATCTCCAGGCTGCATTGGGATGGACCCTGTTAAGGTCAGCAGGGTGACAGAGTGGCCAACTCTGAGGAATGTACGACATGTGAACCAGTTTCTGGGTTTCTGCAACTTTTATCACTGTTTTGTGGAGGATTACGTGGGGATCGCGCGGCCATTGGAGAGGTTGAAAGGGAAGGAGTGCATGTGGTGGTGGGGAGAGGAAGAACAGCGTGCATTTGATGCCCTGAAGCATGCGTTCATGCATGCGCCAGTGCTCATGATGCCAGACATGGAGGCAGCCTTCCAAGTGGAGATGGATGCATCAGATTTTGCGGTTGGTGCAGTGTTGTTGCAGAGGGCAGAGGATGGTGATTGGCAGCCAGTTGCATTCTTTTCTAAGGCATTGCAGCCCGCAGAATGCAATTATGATGTTCATGATAAAGAGCTACTCTCCATGGTGCAGGCATTTGAAGTTTGGCAGCCGTATTTGGAGGGGAACCCGTTTCCTGTGGACATGTTCTCGGAACATCGAAACCTTGAGTATTTCATGACGGCGCGTGATCTCAACAGGCGGCAGGCGCGGTGGAGTATCTTCTTGAACCACTTTGTCTTCATCATCCACCATCAACCGGGGAGGCTGAGCGCTGGGCCGGATGGCCTGTCACAGCTGTCCAGATCATGAAGTCCCAGAGGAGGCACGTGACAACACAGGATAACAGGTGTTGACAGAGGAGAGGGTGGGGACACGACATGCGCGGAGGGTGGTGGTGACTATGGAGAGGTGTGGCGAGTCTGAGGTGGTGCGGCGGGTGGTGGCGGCACAGACAGTTTTGGCGGATGCAGACATCCTAGTGCGAATACGAGAGGCGTCCCCCAAGGACCCTAAACTTCAGGTGCTGTGGAGTGTGGAGGGCACGCCAGCGCTGGTGAGGGCTAGGCTGAAAGACTTGGTGGTGGATGGGGGGCTGGTGAGGTTCAGGGGCCTGGTGTACGTCCCAGACGATGATGAGGTGAAGAGGTTGGTGTTGCGGTTGTACCACGACTCGATCCCAGCTGGGCACCCTGGTCAAGCAAACACGTTGGCGCTCATAGCCCGGAATTACTATTGGCCGCGAATGGCGGAGTATGTCAAGCGCTACGTGGAGGGCTGCGAGACGTGTCAGAGGATCAAGCCGAGACGTCAGAAGCCGTATGGTCCCTTACAACCACTGGAGATACCTGACGGTCCATGGCAGCACATCACCACAGATTATATCGGTCCTCTGCCAACATCGCGGGGCTACAACACGATTCAAGTAGTGTGTGACAAGGCAACCAAGAGAGCGCACTTCTTAGGCGCCCACTCGACCAATGATGCCGTGGCAATGTGCGATGCGTTCATGGCGTGCGTGTGGTCATTGCACGGCACACCGAAGAAAGTGGTGTCCGACAGAGGCCCCCAGTTTGTCACACGTTACGTCAAACGGATGTGGGAGAGATTGGGCATCAAACAAGCGCTGTCGACGGCTCACCACCCGCAAACGGATGGTCAGACGGAACGTACAAACCAGGAGTTGGAGGTGTACTTACGGGCGTTTGTGGACTATTATCAGGATGACTGGATGGACTGGCTGCCGTTCGCTGAATTTGCGTACAACAACCGTGTCAATTCCACAATTGGGATGTCCCCCTTTTACGCGGAGTACGCGTACAACCCCACCTTCTCCATCGACCCGGTTAACTCGCAGTCAGTACCGAAGGCCGACGAACGCCTCGATCGCATACGCGAAGTGCAAACGGAACTACGAAGCTTGTTGGAGATGGCGGCAGAGAGGATGAAGCGCTTTCACGACGCCTGGGTGGACGACGCCCCGGACTACGCGAGCGGCGATCGTGTCTACCTTGAGCGCGCGGATTTGCGCTCCGACAGGCCAAGTCGCAAGCTCGATTTCAAGCGCTTCGGCCCATTCAAGATTGCGCAGAAGATTTCGTCAACGGCCTACAGGCTGGAACTTCCGGATGGGTGGTCGATTCACGACGTGTTCCACGTCTCTTGCTTAGTGCCGGCGCGAGCAGACACGATTCCGGGGCGCAGCCAAGAGCCGCCCCCGCCAGTGCAAATGGACACAGGGGATGAAGTCAAAATCGAGCGCATTCTCAGAGAGCGGAAAACCAGGGGTGGGGTGACTGAGTTCTTGGTTAGGTGGAAGGGGTATGACGAAAGCGAAGACGAGTGGTTGAAGGAGTACGATATGCCGCATGCCCTCGAGGCGATACGGGAATTCAGGGAAAACGAGGAGACACGCGGAAGGCGTCGACGGGGCAGGAAGACATGACCTTGTGTCAGTTTCTTTTTTTTCCTCTTTTCTTTCCGTCCTTGTCTTACAGTACACTACGCTCACCTCCCGTGCTCAAACCTTACAAGAAGGGGGCGGGTG
>JABCKS010024996.1:0-30203 GCA_018851325.1 Termitomyces sp. DKA19 | reverse complement strand
CTGCCTATATTCTCCTTGGTCATGATGAGAGAAAGGGTCTCTAGGGCCATACTATGCCTGGAATTTTTGTCAAGTACCTTGAAAACCATGTTGGCTGAAAAGTATACCTTTTCAAGACAAAGAAAGTAGTCATCTCTTGAAACATGGTATTTAATGAATCTCATTTTCCCAGACTTACTTTGTCTAGCATGCCACCAGAACCACTACTAGAAGCTTTTGAAAACTTACTAGAGTGTAATATCAATGACAATATCAGCCTACCACCACCCCCATCAATGCCTATACCAAAAATAGATACTCACAACCTTGGTCCAGTATTGAGCAGTGACAAGGATGCTGAATAGATGGGAGCCTATCAGGAGCCAGTGCAAGCATACAGTGAGTTGATAGAAGCCTTGCTCCTTACTGGTTTTACCTTTGTTGAATATGGCATGGACTCTGACAGATTGACCCCTGCAACACATGCAAACCTAGTAGATGCTCACAAAGTCAGGACATATGATATCAATCCTTGATCTTTACAGGGGACAATAGCCAGTGAAAATGCTGCTAAGTGGCACAAGGTGATATGTAAGGAGATGAACTCCTTGCATAACAACAGAACTTAGCAAGCTGTGTACTCACCTCCAGGATGCTGGGCTATTGGCTCTTGCAGGGTTTTCAAAGTAAAACAGTTGCCAGATGGAGTTATTAAATGTTTCAAAGCCTGTGTTGTTGTACAAGGCTTGAGCCAGTATCCCAGGGTCAATTTTGATGAAACATTTGCACTGACAGCATGGTGAGCTGCAATATGCACAGTACTTGCCCTGGTAGCACCTATGTGTCTGAAGTTGATTGACATATCTTCAGCCTTCCAATATGACATTGTTGATACCAAACTTTATATGAAGTTCCCAAAGGGCTTTCCAGAGAATGTCCTCCCTGGAGTTGAGTGTAGACCTGGAGATGGTGACCTCTGTACTAAACTTGAGAAGAATATCTATAGCCTCAAACAGGGAGCTAACCTTTGGAACAAGCATATGCATAAAGTGCTTCTAAAGCTAGATTTTGTCAGAATTACCTCAGACCCATGTATCTACATGTATTTTAGGAATGATGTGCATGTCATCATTCTTATTCATGTTGATAATATGACTCTTCCATCAAAATCATGCTCTGCCATCCTCAAGGTCATCTCTGAGTTGCAACAGTACTTCAGACTTTGTCATCTTGGCCTGACTACAGAGTTGCTAAGTGTTGTAGTCACTTGAGAGTGTCCCAATTGCAAACTATGGATTGATCAGAGGGTGTATGCTGTTGAAGTCCTCTTCTGCTTCCATTATACATAACTCTAAGGCCATTGCCACATCTCTTGAACTAGGTGTCTGTCTGTTGAAGGCAGATTCCCCCCAATCTCCTGATGAGGCTGAAGAGATGCATATAGTCCCATACATACAGGCCACAGGTGTACTCCTCTACCTTGCTATGTGTACATGTCCAGACATTGCATATGCAGTCAGTATACTGTGCAATTTCAATGCCTGCCCTGTTTTGAAATACTGAAAAGTAGTGAAGTATCTCTTGTGACATATTTGAGGCACAGTAGACCATAAGATTAAGTATTCTGCTTCTGCTGTCTCATCCATATCCTCTTTCTTCATGGCATTCACTGATGTGGACCACAGAGGCAACCTATACAATGGTTGCTCTACAACTGGCTCTGTATTAATATTTGCCAGCAGTGCTATCAGCTAAATGTCTAGGCTATAATCTATTGTTGCTCTGTCCACTATAGAAGCTGAGCTTGTGGCAGCCAGTGAAACTGATTGAGAGCTCTGTTGGCTACAGAACTTTCTCATCAACATTGGTGCCCCACAGTCAACTCCATTGGTGCTCAATATTGACAATCAGTCTGCAATCTCCCATTATCAAGCATCTAGAACACATGGGACAACTGAAGCACCTTGATTGCCATTGGTTTTGGCTGCAACAGGCTGTAACCAATGGGAAGATTAAGCCTGTGTACATCACATCCAAAGACATGGTCATGGATTTGCTCACTAAGGACATTGTCACAAGATGTGTTTGACAAGCTAAGGAGGAAGATGGGCATTGTAAGGGAGTTCTTAAGGAGTAAACTTTGGTGATGCTGTGGCCACTACATTGGGTGAGAGTGTTGCAGCTATAGTAGGAGGAGTGCCACAGCTACTTCACCTTGAGCCACACTCATGTGACACATAGTACAATTTTCATTGTCCTGGATTCTGTGGTTCTCATCTGGAAACCACAGACATCCAGGTGTATAAATGCTGTATCTATATACAAATAATCTTATCCTGAAACTATGGATATCCAGTTGTGTTCATCTAATATCAGTATCATACTCTTTAGATTTGATCTATCTCCTCTATGTAAGACTTGCTGTGACATGTGCCAGGTCTTTGCTAGATGCTCTCAATGTATCTTTCAAGGTGTGTGCTTTCCCTTTCTTTTTCATGCTCTTTTCTTATGATTCTCTCCTAGCCTAGCAGTGATGCCATCAATGACTCTGATGTGGAGTTTTGTGAGGCTTTTCTGCCCCTTCCAGAGGATCCCTTGGCAGTACAAGAGGCCTTCATAGTGTAAACATCATTACTGCCTCTATATGACCTATTTAGTGTAGATCACTCTCTAGTCACCCTATATTCCTCAATCCATAGCCTCCAATATATTCCTTTACCTTAAACTAGCTTGTATTTTAAGGTTTTATGAAACTTTAAAAATTTTGTGCCAAGTTCTTCTGTTCCAATTCCCTTATTGAGGTTTGAACCTTTGACTTCTGCAACTTTGCTCATTCCCACATATCTTTTCTAAGAAAAATTCTTGTCCCATATCAAGATTCAAACCCTTAACCATGAGACCTTTTATGGTAGTGCTTTTATTGGTCCTAGTCACTGCTCCATACAATTACTGTCCTGTTTGTAGATTACCACCATTGTAAATCCAAGTAGATGTTTGTAGTTTCAAAAAGATTAATCAGCCTTTGCTGGCTTTTGACCTTTCCTGTTCCTCTTCAGTTAACTCTTGTAGCACTACTGACTCGAATGAGATATCCTCATCCATGATCTCAGTAGGTTTCTGTAGTTCTTCCCTTAGCTCTTTTAGCTTATCAGGTGTGATGTCTATCCACTGCTCTATGTCTTGTGGCAAAGCTAGCTTTTTCCAAGCTTTATAAGGTGCAACCCTAAAAGCTGCCACTCTTGCTTGCCAAACAGACCCATATAGCTCAGCTACAATGTGTGTTTTGGGCCAAGACCCAGGTGGAGCAAAACTAATGTTTCTTATAGGCTGGACTCCTTACAGAGATCCAAAAGTAGGTTTGTATAAAGAAGCCCCTTATAGTGGGCTCCAGATGATGCAAAATCCAAGTTCTGACAGTGACAAAAGTTCAACAAAGTTGGTAAGCAAGTTGTACTCAGTTTTTGCAAGAGTTTGGGGCTCCATTATGGCAATACCTCACTTGTAATAGATAGGTTATAATGATTTTATTGATTTCAATTCAAAAGTAAGAGATGGTCTCAAACTTTAGAATGGGCTCAAAAAGTATATTNNTATAATGATTTTATTGATTTCAATTCAAAAGTAAGAGATGGTCTCAAACTTTAGAATGGGCTCAAAAAGTATATTGAAGTGATGTTCCTGAAGCAACTAATTGCTTGTTCGTCAGCCTACACAATCCACTCCCTTGGGATGGACGAGCCATAGCAAGTATTTGCTTGCATGAACTCTTGGATTCCCCTCTCCCTTTATGCCCTTCTCCTCTGTGCACGGGTCATGAAAATGGCATGGCAATTCATCGTTTTTTTGTGTCGGTCACTCGGCGCAGCCTAGTCCCAGGTCTGGGCAGCAGCTACTATGTCTGCTGATGCCAGGAATAATGGTTATCCCTCTTTCTTCAGCCGATGCTTTTTCTCTTTCTTCTTCTTGGTTTCCTCTCCCTTCCTTTCTGCCCTCTCTCCTGTCGTTACTGGAGTCCGGCCACATGTCATTACGAGTCTTAGGGTGGGTTGGGAGTGTCGTCTGGGTGGATTCTGGTGGAGCGGTACTCGGAAGTGACTTAATAGGCGCGTGCAGATCGTGATGGGAGATCGATCTCGGGCTTTTTCCGAGATCTCTTCCCTGCCGGCCACTCTCCCTTGGATCCTTCCTATTCCGGTCCGACTGCCTCTGACTTTGCTGCCTGCTTCGGTCGTCATTACTACGCGTTTGTTGGGTTTTTCTGGAGGTGAGTCATCCCTATGCTTTTTTCCTACAGTTTTCGGCATTGGCTTAGGATACCTTAAGGAATTTCATTGGCCTTTCGCCTGCCTTTGCAGCAGGCGTATCAATATTGTATCGTACACAGATAACGAAATCGACTCTAATTAGACAGGTAGGTGACCCCACTCCTACACTCTTAGTTAGAGGCGTAATGTGGGACATGCAGGTGATTCCATCAACCTAATTTACTTTGTATCTGCTGCTGCGAGACCGGTGCATTATGATGGCTGTCTCTCTTCTCTCTGGCAAAAACTTGGCGATTTGATTGAGGACCATCGATCATCAGAAGATGATATATGAACACATGTTTGCCGTTTACGATGCCTACGTATGTCATCCAAGAGAACGCCTTTGTAGTAACGTCGAAATCAGATTTCAAAGTATGGAAAACTGGCCCGAGCTCGAGGAGACTTTCATCTGAGTATAAGGCTAGACCCTCAAGCGGTTTCCTGAGGCTGAGTCAAAATTCCTGCTTCTAGCTCAACTTCCTCTCCAGGTCCACCATTTGTCCCCTCTGTCCCTGGTTCTCCGCCTGCGGGAATATCACCTGAGTAAGCAAACTCATCCACCAGGCCCCCAACACCAAAACTGATACTTGAAACGGTACTTCTGGTATACCGGATACCAATGCCGGAGCCAAGTTCACCCAATCGATTTGCCAAACGAGAACGTAGATTGAGCAAGAACCGTGATGTTAGAAGGCAGGAAAACCTGGATCACGGTCAAGCGTGGAACGGAAGTCACTGTATTTTTGTATGCTCACGGAAGAGTCAATGCATTCAGTAATCTGATCAGGAAGCTATTGGGCTGGAAGTGCGACATGAAAGCTTCATTCACTCCATCTGCAAGACAATGAACCTGAACTTACATTCACAACCTACATGCCAAAGACGTCACGCAAATGATCAGTTAGACAAGCAAAAAGATTCCACCTACAAAATTAAGGATCATGGCCGAGGCGGTGAACAAAAAAACACCACTGAATTTTGGTCAAGGTACACCAATTGGATTGGCTGGTGTGGTTTCTCACCAGAAATACAAGACGCCTGAGGCCGGGAGAGATCGGATCAAGATATGCAAGGTCAGAGACTGTGTCACATTCTACCTTGTCTGTACAGAAATCCAGGAAGATCCTGGGCCTGGAAGGCGCGAAGCTTCGTGGATCTCGCTGCACTAAGCACGGTAAGTACCGCGGCTGAGAGCTCTAGGACACAGACAAGGACAGAGAGAAGTGTTGCTTCTACATCAGTGACATAAGGAATGGATTACGGTTGTACACCAGGAGCATGACACACGGCTGAAAAAAATTGTAAGCCAGGACAGAAGAGGAAGCTCAAATGATCCTACAGTTGAGAAGAGGACGAGCCCTTGCATCGGAGCCCAGGGACATGGAGCTGGCAAATAGAGAGTCAAATCTTACCAAGTAGTAGAGAGTGTATTACATACGGCATCGAGAACTATACATACTATACCCAACGAACCAAGCCAGGCCAGGATAATCCAACTCTTGTTCCAGACAGCGTACGTCCTCGCAGAAAAAACGACTGTGTAGTTTTAGTCGACTATTGTAGCGCCAGTTTTTCATTATGTTACCGATCACCGAGGCCCGCCCGAGCACCGACAATATACCAATGGTGCGATACC
Organism: Termitomyces sp. DKA19; assembly: GCA_018851325.1. Lineage (NCBI taxonomy): Eukaryota > Fungi > Basidiomycota > Agaricomycetes > Agaricales > Lyophyllaceae > Termitomyces > Termitomyces sp. DKA19. The sequence goes on along the minus strand of JABCKS010024996.1, from coordinate 24,281 downwards.
ATGAATCACAGCTAGATGATTAAGTGAGGCGACCTGAATGAAACCAACTAAAACGTACTAAAAACGGGGGTCAGAATGTGAAAAGGTTTTTATGAAGCCATGTCCTTGTACCTTTGTCAATTTTGAAGATATCGCTAACAGATAGAGGACATTTGCAACCAGTGCATAACGTGACAAGATATAGAGAAGCGTGGAGATCCTGAATTTGGAGCACCACATGTGGATCACTTCAAGTCTAAATGTTAACACATAATCATAGTAAATCAGCGCTGCAGATCGTATAACTTTGTATTGTTCCTAGTAGTTGGTTCAATCGCTCACCAATGCTAGCATATTGAATGCAAAATTTCAAAAAACTTGTGAAAGCTGATCATATATCAAAGCGCTGGGTGTCATTCTTAAGAAGCTTACTGTGTTTTTGCAGCTGCTTGGTCGATATTTTGGTTCATTGGCGAAATATTCGGAAGAAGACAACTAGCTTGGGGAGTGAGAAAGAGATGAAACGAGAACGAACGTCATCACCTACTTATATGAGTGACTCGAAGACCATCACGAACGGATGATGGTAGCCGTCTAGTCCAAATATATCAGAGAATGGAAGTCGATGGAGTACGGTATGGAGTTTAAATCCAACCTGTGTGAAGAACGAAGCTCCGAAGTCAGATGCACAGGTATACCCGCCTTCTTTGGCACGATTCCACAACTAGTCCCTTTACCTCCTATCAAGATATGGCAAAAATGGGGACTAGATTCATGCGACCTGATCTGGAGCAACTGAGCATTTATGGACTGTTGAAATGGTCATGCGACATACCTGTAATCTCTGCGACAAACCAAGTACTTGTATAAATCAAAAGATGCACTTTGCATTGCATGCTTCATAGACGGCAACATGTAAGAGGATATAAGATATTACCGATTTGAGCCAAGAGAGCCAAAAATTTTATTTCGGATGGCAGCAGAAGCTCAAAGGCTGTGCAATACCGTAAGATGCACGCTTGAAACGATAGGAATCGCTCCACCGAAACCGCACTAATTGCGAAGTCGGTAAAATAACAATCACCTATCAACGTGGGCTATTTCGATCACTTGTTCAAAAGATATTTGCTCGCTGGTGAGAATGATCCCTTGCTCGGAGATCGCGGCATGTTGAGGACACGGGTCTATCCAATCAAGATTCCAACAAAATCTTTCCGTGATAATTTCAATAAGTAAGCTGATATCCGCCTGCAAGAAAACAGCGATTCTCAGAAGGCAAGCTTTCTTTATACGACTAGAAAGGCACTAAGGATCAAACCCTAAAATTCAGTACATCAATACTTGAGATGGTTCTGTTCTATATTGGTGACCTACCGGTTTAATACATGTAACGAAAGGCGGGCGATGTCAACCCCCGTCCTAAATCTTCGGTGTGGACGTCCGCAGCAGTAATATTCACACCTTGCTCCCTGTCACGACGTCGGTTCTCTAATCTCATATATACTCCAACACTCGGGGGTCTAATCAGCACAAAGAATGAGATTCGCTTTTACGATACGCACGATGCAACTAGAATGAAGCAGAACCCTCCAAATGCAGCTGTGACACGGTTCATCAGATGTTGTCTGAGAGATTGCGTTAACGATATAAGCATATACCAGATGTAGTTAGGGCTGTTGAGAAGACTGGGGTAAGATGTCATTGCAATGCTGTACCAACAAGAAATCAACCTGGATTATATATTTTGGCTCATCTTTTGCTCTAAAGACGTTGGTTGAAATCAGCCCGGAAGCATTAGCAAGTGCAACTACATTCTGAATCAGCCTGTTGAAGTCCTATCTCAATCGGAAGTAAACCATGCCCATGACGGCGGCTACAACAGCTCGTCTTGATTCACTTGGTGTGTTATTTGAATACCTGGTCTTACATTGGCCTGCCACGAAAAGACCACAGACGGAGTCTACTTGCCATGTGCTCACTAACACAGAGGGTGCAAACGCCTGTTCGAAGAGGAATGTCAATCAGCTTCTTATTGAAGAATGGTCGGAGTCACTCACCCCCATAGTAAGCAAAAAGCAAGCAAAGTACGCGACACGCTTGTATTCCACCACGTCAATCGAACCAAGGATAATGAAGCCCACGACAGCTGTTATAAGGGGAATGCAACTGCGAAGAACCAGTAAGATATAAGAGATCTGGACGTTTAGATAGCTGACATGTGTATTGAACGTTCACGGAAGTGATCAGAAGAGAAAGTCAAGATCAGAAGCGCAACTGTCCCAACAATGTTTGGGGCAACAGTAAAAAGGTTGGTCTTGACTGTTGAGTACCCCAGACTAGCGACCATTTGAGGCAAAAAGTTGTTAACGCTGGCAAGAGGAACACCAAACGATACACTGATCATAGCCCAAAGCCTGTACAACTTACATTTGAGAACCTCCTCATACAGTCAAGACAAGAACCCTTCTTACCAGTACATTGGATCAAGAAAAGGTCGGAACGCGTCTCGAATATTCAATCGTTCGTCGACTTCGACAGAGGAATCCGAAAGAATACGGGCTCTGGCAATTGCTTTCTCTCGGGCACTGAGAACCCACCAGGTAGAAGGGGATCGGGGGAGCCAGAAGAAACAGAACACCGCAAGACATACGGTAGCACCACCTGAAGAGTCGCTTCGTGGAGCATCAATAACGAAATGCACACCAGAGCTTTACCTTCAATCCAGAACAGAAATTGCCAAGACTTGTACTTCGTAACCTCAATATGAAACACTCCAAAAGCGACAAGTCCTGCAAGGTTGCATCGTCAAGGTTCATGATATTTGTACACATGGTAGTACTGAAGAGGCAGGTGTACCTGAGAAGGCGCCTGCGATCGACGCAGCGGCTGCAACATGAAAGCACGGCCTCAGTACAATACTACGGTATGGTTGAATAGAACAAACCATAGAAGAGACCAATTCGAGAGGCTAGTTCTCCGCGCGTATAGAATGTGGATAGATAGAATACCTATTCCGAGTCATTTCAAGGACTCGCCATGAAATAAGTTAGCAAGACAAAATTACTACACCAGGAAGCATAGCAGATTCAAAGATTCCTAGGAAGAACCGGATGGCAAAAATCTCTATAATCCAGATGTTATTCAGGAATCAAGTGTAAACGGAGGAGCGCACGCGAGAAGTTCTTCGCAAGACCAGCAAAGAGCGCCCTTTCAATATGTAATTGTGGTTTTTTTTTTTAAAAAAAAAAAGTCAGGAGCAGTAGCGCAAAAAAGACTGACATGAGTCCCTAGAATAGGATGTCAAAGTAAAATGGTAATCAAAAACATTGTAGTGGTCATACAAAACCAATCATCATCAGTGGCAATACCCGTGCTGCTGAAAAGTGCTTGACGAGAAGAGAGATAGGGGTACCAAAGCTATCATTGACTGTTAGCAACAATATTTTCGAACATACTACGCTCACAGGCAAAATGGCACCTGGAACAGTGAATTGGGTATAGACGTTTAAGCAAACGAGTTCGAAAGCTGATACATACATAAAATATCATCACGAGTATATAATACTGAGAAAATAAGCTTTCCTGGCAATTCTGAGGTGTATGCTCCTCCCACCTGGTTTCCAATAAGACCAATATCCTGAAATGGTTACGTCTTCAAGCTACTAGTATTTTCAGGCAGTGTACATACCTTATCCCACCCATCTGTTTTTGCATTTCCAACGTTCCCTTTATCCAATGCGTTGCAAAGATACCTGATCCTCTCGAGTACTACGCGAGAATTATTCATGAAAATAGCTTACCTGTATATTATCAGCTTGTGGATGCCCATAGATAATGCACTCACATGATTGTCAATGGAGGCAGAATAAAGAAGTCAAATTTCTGTTTCAGACGACTTTCCTCTTCAGGAGCTGCAGTCATCTTGTCATCCCTTGTCGTGTAATCTTCTGAAGCTGGCTTCTCGAGCATGATGTCAAGGGTGACACGGGGTTGAAGGTCCACCATGACTGGACTTTGAACTTCAAGTACAACAAAGAAGGGCGAGTCAGGCGAGCAGAACGATACTCCGTGGGAACAGGTGACAATTTATAGTGTAATCCCATGTAGGAAGATCCATAAAGTTAATCTAGTCGTCAATTGGGGTTCGCGAATTAGCCAGCCATTATGTAATGTTTTGCCTAAAATGGAACGCGTCGGGATTGCACTCGACGAACCAGGCTGCACTAGACTACCTGTCGTATTAGAACAAAACATCGTTACTATACTGTGACCTGTTACTCAAAATGGACAAGACTCTGGTAACTGCCAGCCATTTCCATAGCGGGATACTCAACTGTTACACATTACATACATCGTGTTTCACAGTCATCAACTTACATTATGCACAACTTCTTGATGAAGTTGGAGGGTACAAGTTTGGTGAATGTTGAGATGAATGAATGTTGAGATGGATGCACACATTCCAGGGCATGATTCCTCATCATTTCAATTCCTAACTTGAAAGGCTGAAAGATCACCCCTGATGAGAACTGGAACTGGGTCCATCTGAAATAATCCAAGCAGGTTAGGTTCCATCAGAACACTATCTGGGCTGTTCAGAAATATATCTGAAATAATATGGGGTAGTATGGAAGGCTCTGGTGCTATTGAAATAACTCATCCTCTTATAACCTTGCTTATTCAAGATTTTCTGAAATGTATTGACATTTTATTGCTATTGATAATATATACATACAATTTGTTGCTGTCCAAAATTCTTTGAGGCATTCTGAAGCTGCTACTGGTATGTAATAATACACACTAATCACAACATAAGAAAAAAAAATTGACAAGTTATGGATATAAAATAGGACATGTATGTACTTTGATAGATTGAATTCATTTTTGCTTAATGTACTTTTAGTTTAAAAGGCACTGCAGGTGCCAGAAGTTGTTTCCCTTGGAAAAAGGATAAAAGAAATATATTATGCCATTCCTTTGTGTTGAGGCAGGACCAGCTAGCAATAGAACAGAGTGACAAAGGTAATAAAGGTTATAACCTTAGTAATTAGTAGAACACTAAATGTATCAAGCATATACCCATGAAATAGAGGTTATATGTAAGGAACATAGTAATAGGTAACAGGACTTATACCTCAGTGATTAGTAAAATACTGAGGTGTTACAGAGACAATCAGATGGAAAACATACTAATATGACATATGTCATACATCCTCAACACTCCCTCTAAAGATGAACACAGATTAAGCAAGGCCAAAGAGTTATTGGAACTTTTCAAACTTGATATGAACAAGTGACTTAGTGAAGATGTCCATAATCATGTCACAAGTAGAAATGTAGTGAACATGGATATGGCTGAAGGAAACAGTTTGATAAATGAAATGAAAATGAACATTGAGGTGCTTTGTATATGCATAAAATGTAGTGTCCTTTGAGAGTTAAATGGCACCATAGTTGTCACAAAAGAGATTAGCAGATAGGAAATGAGAGTAAAAGAAAGAAAGATCTGTAAGTAATTTATGAATCCAAATGACATCCTTTGCAGCTGTCAAGTCCAGAGAACCTAGAAGCTCATCTCCAAGAGTAAGAACCTATTAGTTGGTTAGTAAATGACAGGGAAGGGAACATATGAGTGTTACAAGGCTAATCTAGGCACTAGGCAATGTCCTGGAGTTGATACAATATGGGCAAAAGGTTAGAGAAGTCTGTGGGAATATTCTACAGACTGAAACAACTACGCTGGAGAAAAGAAACTGAGACCAAGAGAGAGAAAAGAAGTAGATTGAGTAAGAGAAACAAAGTAAGTAGAAACAAGAGATGTAGACAATATAAAGACTAGCAACTGACTATGGTGGATTCAGAGCTATATACTTGGAGATATTCTTAATAACCCTGTGGTATAACTTGTACTATCTCAAAATCTTAAAGAACTTAACATAGTCCACAGTCAGAGAGATGAGGCTTATTTTAACCTCTTCTGGTCAGTATTGGAGAAGTAAATAGCTTCTTCTCCTTACATTTCAGAGGCAAAAAAAGCTCATACAGGGCCTTCTAGGCCTTTTGAAGGCTCCTTGACCCAGAAAGCACTAGTGATGCCCTATGATAATGTTTTTCCTACTAGTGAGGACTAGCTGATAGATGTGTGCTCAGACTTTGGGGTGCTTTATGCCACAGCTGGATCCTTGAGGCTAGTACAGACTAAAGCTGCAACATCATGGCCAGCAACAACCAAATCTGGCTTTGTAAAGCCAGCTGCAATAGCTCTACAGGCTGATAACCCAATGGTTGTCACCACTCTGATTGCCTATCCTGCAAACATGCTGCAGGGATCAGAGGCAGAAATAATTGAGGTTCTTGAACCAAGAAGTTATACAATTCCCAGTGCCTTGTCCTATAAGTACATTCCACCTATGCAGTAGAATCCACATGATAAAGAGTTCTTTGTTACTCCAGGGCAAGGGGTAGCCAGCAGTGCAACTGCCTCAGACTCAAGAAGCAATGATGAAGACAATGTCACATTGTCCAAACAATGTATCTTGAACAACAACTCAGACAATAATAATGCTATGTATTATTTTAAAAAGAAGCACAATGCTAATGCTAAACAGTTGTTTGCTCTTGATGCTGAGAAGGCCAAAACAGACTTCAAGCATCTAAATAATACAGTGCTTAGCTGCCTTCTAGATGGCTAAGAGACAATGAGGGTATAAGAGCACTATAGGCACTGCAATAACTTCCAGAGTATGTTGCATCTTAATTATTATTGGCTACCAATGACCAATTTACAATAAGGTGCTCTTTACCTGATCTACAGAAATGATGAAAATAGTATATCTATCCCCATAATATAAACAACTATACTGATGGGCTCTTTAAAGGATGCCTATGAACCTAGAGTAGCTGGAGCTAATGCTCCAGATTGTCTGCAAGTCTAGTGCTTATATTACCATGAGGGAAAGAGTACATGCCACTCTCCTCATCCAGGAGTCCTACTGAATCTCCTACTACACTGTGTCAGATCAGCTGGACTGCACTATATAGCAAGTCCTAGAGTTGACTATAGAAGAGCTAGCCACTTTTCTGTTGAAGGAGGACTGTTACTGGCAATTGGTCCCCTTACCATCTTGCTTATTAGCTATGCTCAGCTATACTAACAACAACACTTAGAGAGCAAGACTTGATTAAGTCTCATTAAATAGTACTTTGACATCAATATGTGGGCATAGTACATTATACATCATAGCTATGCAGATTCTCAGGACCTGTGCTCAGATATAGCCATTGATGCCTTATTCATTGTGTGTAGCAGTCTTTGGCTATATATTAGGTCAGGCATTAGCCCTGACCTTATATACAAATACTGTATATATGGCTGTTCACTATGATAGTAGCTCAACCTTATCTCTATCAAGAAGCAGTTGATAGCTACTACACTCATATAGAGGAGTTTGATACATTCAAACCCTATACATTTACCCTATATAGGCTACAAGTGTTGCCTATGCAAATAAACAGTCTCAGTAAGACAGAGGTTATATGTCACCTCCTTATAACTGTATGCCATCTGCCAGAGTGAACCATATATATACCTATAGTATATGCTTTCAAGATTCTTACTGGTCAAGCAGCACAATATATATAGATCTGTTCACACCAGTTGACAATAAACATCATTATTAACTCCAGTCTATAGGTGTATGCAGTGGAGTACAATGGGTGATATACATCCATCAATAACAATAGGAAGTGCTTTAGAGTACTTCTTCAGCTAAAAGAGAGCCAGAGTAACTTACTATTGTATGTAGCTGGATGGCTATACTATGGGAAGTCACCCATCTTTACTTGCTTACTGCACTATTTTGTAGAGGTGTTAAGGTAGAGGCACTATTATCTGTAGCTCCTCTCCTAAGTGCCACTACAATGGAGGCAGGGCCCTCATTGTCAATAGTAGAAGCTATGCCCACTTCTTTGGCAAGCTCCATTGCATTTTCCCAAAATGCAACTATGAATAAGTCTATAGAATTAGACTATACTAGCAAACCTTCTGTGCCTACTGATACCAGCTCAGAAATGTTCCCAATTATTGTTCCTAGCCTTTTAGATGTGGCTATAGTAATTAATATTACTAACCTTATTATATTTGAAGCTGGAACAAGCAGCTCTACTGATATAATTAATACTATATTGGAGCACTAGACTAACATAGTGAGCAACAAGGAAGTATCAGTTTTACAAATAGATAAATGAGTAGGATGAACTATTAAATGTAGTTTGTTATTAACATCATTATAATTGGACTGGCTGAGCATCTATATCTATCACCTGACACACACTGAGCAATGTATTAGGATATTCATATACCTATCAATTGTTATATAAAACTCTTCATGCCTACAACTCTTTCCAATATAGAGATCCAATCAGAACTCTGGTACCAATTCATGGATAAAATGCCATATTCTCCCCTTTATATATATATTTATTCTGTTTGTAAGTCTGTTGGTGGACTTAAAAGAGGTGTATGTAATGAAGTAGTCATTACTCTATTACTCTGTCCTGCTTTACGAGTTTATTTGAATTATATTATTATATTCTGGTAGTATCACATGATACTACTTATTGATACTAAATTTATACTTATATAAGGCAGTGCTTTACTTCATACTTCATAGACAAATCAATTGACTAGTTTTATATTACAGAGTGTAAACTATAAGTAGCATGAAACATAACAGAAACATTATAACTTCCAAATGTATATTGGAGCTATAAGGGGATGTCAACTGTGGAGAGTCCAAACCAAGCTCACTGCTCATGACTTGACTCTCTAGTCAAGAGGCAAGCAACAAGCAGGCTGGCTAAAGGCATGGCAGAGCAAAAGGTGGGCTACAACTAGAGGCAAAAGTGAAGGGTGAGGAAGAAAGTAAAGAGCCACACTGACTGAGCTTGCAGTTATGCTAGTGAAGAAACCTAGAAGTAATGCTATTATCTGGACTAGAAATAGAATATCTCTAAGTCCCTTTATATACTACAGAATTACTGAATGACTAAGTATCTATGACTAAGCTTAGAGGCCACTGACCACTGACTACAGCCTTATAATAAAGTAGAGGCTGATGACTATAAATTATTGACTGATTAGGTCTGATAGTAGAAGGATCAATGATAGATAACAATACACCATATACCAAGTTCATCAGGTATAGAAGCTCAGATGATGAGGAAGTAAAAAGAGCTAGGCAGTTCAGAGGTTGGCTAGATAGAAGTACCAATCCCTATGGACTAAGCTAGGCAAGGGTGGGACAGTTGAAAAGGACTAGTTCCCTTATATTACCCTTCCTCAAGATCTATTAACCCAATAGACATAGCTCAGGTAGGTAGAGAACATCACTTAAAAGTGTAAGTATAGTAGTCCAAGTGTAGAGTAGAGTGGGCTAAGGGAGCAATCAGGGCTCAACAGTAAAGAGCATGGTAGTTTAAGCTGGATTATAGTTGTAGAGTGCTATACACATAATATAAAGGTAATGATACAATGTTGCCACCTTATTTAGAATATAATAAAACACCAAAAGTCAAAATAAACATTTATCAAGGCTGAAAACTGTAAGCCTCCTTGTAAAACAAGTCCCAGAAACATTATCTCCTTGAAATACATCAGAAAAAATACAGAACAGAATAGAACAAGGACTATGCTAGGCTATACACTCAATAATAGTCCAATTACTGTAATGGAAAGGAAACATAGAACTGGCAAAAGCACTGGAGTGGTATCAATTCTGGCAGGATCTAGATCAAAATAAGATCTGATCTAAGAATAACCAGATTAGGATGTTGACTGAAAGGGGATAAAAGGAGAATGAATGAAAGAATACAAAGAGAAGATATATGGAAGAATATTAATGGAGGAAAGAGCAAAAAGGGAAACAGAAAACTATGAATGGAAGAAATACAAAAAAGGAAGAAATAAATGGAAAAACAGAAGCTAAAATTGAAAAGAGGAATGACAGCACAAGAAACTAGCCTGTGGCACTGAATCAAGCATCTAAAAGTGGGAATTAGAATAACAGTCATAATAGAGGTGCTAGAAAATCTAAAACTAAAAGTCAGATGTAGGAACTGGTCTATACACTGTAGAAAGAGGTATAAATAGCCCAAGTAGAGTAGCAAATAGACAGACAATTGATAGACAAAAGCTTAGTAGTTACTAGGGAGTGAACACTTAGGCTGGAGTTTGTTGAAACACCTTTACACTTAGAATAGTAATATTTTGGAAGTAAGCAACTCAACCTCAAGCATTTTTCAAAACATCAGTGTGGAGTTGGAGTGGATTTTCTAAAACTTCAAGAAAGCCCCAGAACTATCAGTATTACTCTGAATAAGTACTACTGTAGTGGCAGTAGAGGGTTTTATTGATGGCTAATCAGTGAAAAGGTGATTAGTAGGCTACAGCAAGTAATAAGTGAGTAACTAGTGAGCTGGCATAAAAGCAGCAGTAGGCCAGGGGCAAATAAGGAATAGACTATATAGCAAGCAGTAAAGTCAATAAGAAGTAGAGGTGTACTGAGAGTCAGAGGCCAAGTGTCTAGATAGTTGTCTGGTGCTAAGAAAAGGCCAATATACCTAGGAACCCATAGATAGCAATAGGCAATAAGTGGCAAGCAGGCTAGTATAAAGTAGTAGCAAGCAAGTAATAGGTAAGGGACAATACTGCTATCTAATATATAAGTGTAGAGTATGCAAAGTGGCATGTCAAGATGGTAAAGTGGGGTTTTGTCTAGCAAAGGTAAGTAGGGGGTAGGGTTGGTATAGTGGGCTAAAGAGGAGTGCTACATAGGAGTCTAGACAACCTGTTAAAGGATGTCAACTGGAGAGAGTCTAAAGTAAGCCCACTACTTATAACTCTCTAGTCAAGAGGTAAGTGATAAGGCAGGCCAGCTAGAGGCACAGCAGGGTAAGAGATGGGCCACAACTAGAGACAAAGATGGAGAGCAAGACAGAAAGCAAGGAGCCACACTGGCTAAGCTCACAGTTATACTAGTGAAGAAACCCAGAAGTAATGCTATTGTTTGAACTGAGGATATTCTATCCCCAAGTCCTTTTATATACTATAAGACTACTGGATGACTAAGTACCTATGACTAAGCTTGAAGGCCACTGACTACAGCCTTATGACAAAGCAAAGGCCAATGACTATAAACTATTGACTAATTGAGTCTAGTAGTAGAAGGATCAATAATAAATAAATATACTATATACTAAGTATGATATATCTATCAGGTGTGGAAGCTAGGACAGTGAAAGAGTAAGAAGGGCTAAGCAGTCCAGAGCTTGGCTAGATAGAGGTGCCAATCTCCATGGACTAAGTTAGACAAAGGTGAGACAGTCAAGAAGACTAGTTTTCTTATAGAAGCTGCCATCAGTCCTTTAGCAATAAAGGATACATTTTAAGTTTTATATGTTAGTGCTTTGCTTGTATAAAGTGAGTGATGATACACTCTTTCATAATCATGCAACTCTAGAGCTATACAAATTTGCAGCACTAAACAACTAGAAATGGTTTTTCAATGACTTTGTAGCTCATTGTTGAAGAGAAAAAGAGCCTTAAATTTAAAGGTTTGATGGAGGCTGAGGGATACTATATAGGAGCCCCTTGCTATATACAAGGAACTCAAGGCCCTTGATTAATTTCTGAAGTTACAGAGCATCCAGTTCTCTATATAGTTAGCTAAAGAGTACAAGTTAAATTGACTTAGTACAGAATTCATAGAGGCCATCTGTATGGTAGCTATTATATATTATATTAGCCAGGTTTTAGGCTAGCTAAACATTAACAGTTTCTTTGTCCTCTTCTGCACATTGATGTTAATATATCAACACTTAAAGAGACCTATAATTCAATGGGTAAAAAGAAAAATAACTTGGAAAAGTAGATGCAAGTCCACTATTATATTTGATAAGCTCTTTTCAGAGCTAAAGGAGAGGAGGAGCATCAGAGAACATAGTGCCTTCAGTGAGAGGAGTCCTCAGAAAGATAAGGTCTTTAGAAGCAGTGTTAGAAGGTATAATGCCATCAGGCTATAATGTAGCAATATAGCAGCCACAGCTATAGAGGCATTATATCCTTTTGCAATATTAAATAGAAAGAGGATGTAAGTAATCAAGAATGCCTCCACTAATGAACTTTAGATATCCAGTGGCTGTACAGCCTGTTATAGTCATATGAGTTTTAATAATATATAGTGTTATAGTTTTCTATAGCCCTATCTAGAGTGGCTAGTTTTAGCTGAGTAATAGGCATAACAAGTCAATGTCAACCTACTATAATATCTCTATAGGTAGAGAGATCTTAGTCTCTGCTCTACCATCTCCAAGTATGATAGAGGTGGATAATAATGGGCTAGTGTTAATTATAGTATTGATGAAGGTCATTGGTTCCTCCTTAGCAGTCATTCCTATCTATACCAATAGCAGTACATTTGTCAAATACACTTTTGGCATCATCAAGTATAATAAAATACCTAGTAACTACCCCTACAAAGAAAAAAGAGAAAAGAATGGTAACTGTATTGTTATTTTCTAAACTAGTAAAAAGAAGTGAGTCCTTTTTGTTGATTGACTGGAAAACAATTGAGTAATATTTTTTTACCAAGGAGAAGGACAAAAGCACAACTAAAGAGTTTAAGCCCTCAATAGTAGTAGATAAACAGATTATTCACTTTCTTCAGTAGCTTCACAAAGCTAAAGTTCCTGAAGATGTTAAGGCTAATGTCTCCAGTATTCCAGTAGTAAAATTGACACTATTTCAAGTTCTAAACAAACTTGATATCATTTACAATCAGAGAGATGAGGCTCATTTGGACTTCTTTCAATTGGTACTAGGAAAAGAAAAGTAGGTAGCATCTTCTCAACCTCTTAAACTCAAAAAGGCTTATATTGAGCCTACTATATTTGTTGAGGGTTTTTTAACTTAAAGGGCACCCCTAGTACTCTGCAATAACCAAGTCCCCAGAAAACTAGTCAATAAATGTGTATCCTGACTTCAGAGCATTCAGAGCCACAGTTGGCTTCTCTAGGCTAGCAGCCACCAAGGCTAGCTTAGTAATGCCAGCCATGTTATAGCCAAAAACCTAGGTGATCAATAGCTATGTAGTTATTGCTATCTCAGTGGATTTTTTAGCAAACATGCCTATAAATATAGAAAAGGGAAGAATTGAGGTACTCAAGTTAAAGACCTATTATCTCTTTCTCATTATTGCCCATATACATTCCAACAGTGTAGAGGGATCTATATAACAAAAAGTTCTTCATTACTTTTAAGCAAGCCTTTTAAACTATAGCTAGTACAATAGCTGTATCAGACTCTGGAAGTAATAGATGGAAATGACATTGCTCTGTCTAAGATAAGGATCTTGGAAAGCAACTCAGATAACAATGATCCTATATGTTATTGCAAGAAAAAAACACAACACAATGTTAACATCTAACAGCTGTTAGCTATTGATGCTGAAAGGTCTAAAAAACAATTAAATAATACTATGTCTGGCTGCCTTCTAGATAGCTGAAAGACTATATTAGTGTACAGGTGCTATAAGTACTAGAAAGACTTCTGAGGTATGTTGCACCCCACTTACTCCTAGTCACTTATGACCAATATAGTTTTTATTGGTGACAAAGCACTCTTTGCCTATATCTGCAAGATATTAGAGGACTATTCATATATTCTTATATTATAAATACTTATACTAACAAGCTTTCTGAGAAATACCTATAAGTCTGAAGCAGTTGCAACTTGTACATCAGATCATTTGATAAGAGCTTCAAGCTTACATTATGACATAAAAGTGGATACACACTACTTTTTTTCTATAGGATTTTTACCAGATCTTCCACTTCATAGTTCTAGAGCAGGGGGATTGCATTATGTGATATATTATGGAGCTGACCCCTACAAAGTTAGAAACTCAACTGCTAAGTAAGGACTGTCAGTAGGAATCCTTGCCATTATATGTATTGGTTATATGTAGCTATGCATATAACAACACTTGGAGAGTGGGACTTAATCAAGTCCCACTTAACTAGCACTTCAATATTGATACATAGATGCAGTATATTTTACACTACAGCCACTGAGGTACTTAGAACCTGTATTCTAATATGGTTATTGATGCATCACTCTGCATAGACTGATACTCAGTCTTTAGATATGTCTTAAGTTAGAAGCTAACTTTAATAACACCATATATACAACTGCTAAAGCTTATTAAATATATGATTCCTTATATCTACAGTTTTTAACATATCTGCTTATAGTTTTAAGTAGTCTTATGGTATTTTTAGGAATCTTTCTTTCTATGCATCTGCTTTATTTTGAGGCCAACATATTAATATTTAGCAATAAATATATCTACAAGCTACACATTTTGCCAAGGAAGATCCAAAGAAAACAAGTTTGAGGAAACTCCTTTGGCTAGGTTGAAGAAATGTCCACCTGATTATGTAATATTTACATAATCAGGTGACTATATGAAAGGTCAACACTATCCAAATTATAAACAAGAAACTACTGCTACTAGAAAGCTAAAAGTGGGATCTATGAGTAGGTTGAAAGAAGGAGCATCAATGAAAACTATAGTAGAAGTCATCTAAGGAGAATAGAAAATGGACAAATAGAAAAGCCTGAGGGGTCCCTTAATAGTTTATGTTGAATTTTCATTCCACAATTAAGCCTATAGCCTTATACACTATAGTGTCTAATATGGCCATCCAATTTAGCAATGTCAACTGCATCCACTATTGCTAAAACAAAAATAATGCATAAGTGAATAACACTCCATATTTACATCCTAAACTACAAGACCTTGATGATCATTCTCATGTTATAAAGCAGTAAGATAATTGAAAAGTTGAAAAGTAAATAAATCCATGATTTTGAGCTTATTTGTGCCAGAAATAATATAAAATGGAAGCTATCTTTTTTTACTTTATAATGCAGATCAAGTAAGTAATTTTCAATTTTTCAGACAGCTATCTAAGTGTCTAATTTTTTCTTCTCTTATAGCTGTACACCTTCAGTTAAAAATGAGACTATAGTATTATTGCTAGTAATTTAGAGATTATTCTGAAGAGTAATAAACTTATTACTACAGAAAATATCATTATATATCATAGTACTATAATCTCTATCAACTTTGATTTTATAAGTTAGCTAAGAGACTTTTTAGACCTTTCAACTTAGGTAGCACATTTTCTTAACTCCTTTAACAAATTGGTCCAGAGTTTAAATTTGAGATCTAAGAAAAAAGTACATGCTTGTTGTTGTGGCACTTTTTTACCATATTTTGTAAGTTGTTCAATATTATATCATAGCTTATAGCAGATGCTATAGGCATCAAGATTAATAAGAAGTTCAGTAAATATATGGCAAAAGTTGATGCATATGTTATTCAAAATAGAAACAAAAAGCAGCATTAGCAATAAGCTTTATAGAATATGAGAATTTCACTATTAAGATAACAAAAAAATAGCAGTATAACATTGATTGTATATAGCTTTATTGTAATTTGTTGCAGTAAAAATTTCAAATGAAAGCTTGTTATCAGAATCACTCATATCAATAAGTCCTTCAAGAAAATTTTAAAGGTTATATAAAGTGTCTTTGTCCAATTTATCAATATCCAATAAAGTTTGTATAATTAAGTAGCTATATTCTTAAGCAGTACAGAGGCTTTCAATGTGGACTTCAGACAGCTGTTCAGTTTCCTCCTCTATAACATTTCCTTTAGAATCTTTTAAACCTAGTTCAGCTTCTTTATTGTAAAGACCTTGGATTTCAGAATCAAAGTTATATCTAGCTAAAGTAAATTCCACTCCAGTCATAGTAAAGTTGACAAGGTGGTATCTATGATGTACTATCTCATCTTGATTCTAATCTTATAGTTAGGGCCTAAACAAATGAGGCTAGTATTCTTCAACATCCTTTGTCATAGTTTCATGTTTACTGGTCTATAATTGACATGAAATTGTGTTATATATTACATAAAGATGCCATATTAGATACACCCACTTCCTTGGTTCCACTTGATTACTGTCTATATCATCATCAGAATGTGCCAAATAGCTCAATGCCCATCTTTGATTGACAGTATCCTGTTGATTGTGGATAATATCATTATAGGAATATATATTGTATAACTGGACCCTGGGGCAGTTTCTATATCTCCAAAAGGTGGTGGCAGAGACTTGAACACCACAGCAAGTTGTGCAGTTGTACAATCTAGTAGATATAGATGAGAAAGAGGTGTTAAGGAAAGGCTTCAAATATATTATGATCTACTACCAGTATACAGAGATAATTGATAATCAAATATAAAGTTGGAATGTCTGATAATAACTTAAATTAAGGTTTGTAGATTTTAGCTCGAACTGGACTGTCTCAGAAAGTGCAATTGGTTTCAGATCCCTCCCCAGATTTGGAGTCTACAAAGAGGAGGCACAGGATGAATGAGAAACACATTTTATAATAGGTCTGTTATAGTCATATACTTTTATCTTGCTCTTTCTAGTACCAACTAGATCTCCTCTAGTATTTTCTTCTATGCCTTACTCTGTGTACCTACATGTTTTCTTCCTTCTCATCTTTACATTATATCACTCTGATTATATTATAATATTATAGTCTCTAGATCTGCACTGGACTTTTCCTCTGCATCTGCTACTATAGCCACCTTGGTCTCTAAACAACCTCAAACTTGTTTACAACCTCCTTCACCTGGTCCTACTAGTGCTACTGATCCCACCTTTAATGTCCACCTTAGCAACTATACTGAAACCTCCCACCTACCTTTAGTAGCTGATATTAAGGAGGACAATATACCCTTGGATAAAGACTAAAAGTTGGACTACAATGACTCTTTATGCAGTGCTATATCACCCCTTCCTGGGGAAAATATCCCACTTGAGAATAATTGTCTTTCTGACCTGATCAAATTTGTGGATTGGGTCCTTCTTCCAATACAGCCCTTACCAATAATGCTTGACTGAACTGAAGTTCCACCTTCAGTATCCACTATAACTTCCTCTCCCACTTACATTACCTCCTCTGCCCTACTCCAGGCATTGCTTACTTAGTCATCAAGAGGACAATCTTTCACATGTCTATCCTTTCAATTATCCCTCTTTACAGGAGAGCTTACCATTCTGCTAATCACTTATATTCTTCTGGACTCTTTAGCTCTGCCCCACAAACTTCTGTGCTATTTTCTTCTATATCTTCTTTCAAGGTCCCCCCCCCCTTTCTATTCCAGCTGCATCTTCCCCTGCTTTACATTTCTTGCTGTCTATAGCAGAGGATTCTTTCATATTTTCACATGCTGCCTTCATAAATCTTTTACACCAATACAGCACAGACATTTCTCATCTTTAACCCCTTCTCTATACACTATCCTCTAAGATTCCCTCCCCCTCCATACCCTCTGCTATACATATCACACTAGCTACCCCTTTCAGTTCCCATTGCATGCCTTCTATCCAACCTATACTACTCCAACCTCCCCTTCTTTCTACTTCATCCTCTCTTAATGATACAAGTACTACCACACAATCTCTCCTCCCTACTGTCTCTGCTTTAGTTGCACCTCTTCTTAACTTTTCTTCCTCTTCAAAACCACTCCTCTCTGCACCTTCCCAAGATGCAACTGAGCCCAATCCTAACATTATGCCCATTCTTCTGTGTATCCAGCAAGTCTTTAATGTGGGATGGTCTGTCTATGTCCCTCTGAACACTTTGACTACCTCTACTTGTCACAAGGCTCTGACAGCTCCTAATTGCTCAGGGGATTCTTTTCTGTCCCTCTCCTTATCAAACAAACTATAAGTTGCCAATGCAAAGTTCAACCATAGCAAAGAATGTCATCTGATGGCCCTTGAATTTATGCAAACCTCTTTTACTCTGATTTGGATTATTTGGAATTATCTTAAGGCAGGCCCAGAAGAGTCTATTGGGGATCCCACTCATGTCATTGCCAATTCTTTCCAACTATATTTCTAGCATAAATTTGTTTTTGAGGAGCTTCATGATCACATAACTAATTATATATACTTGTCAATGGGCCAAAGGTCTGATCTCCTCTTCAGTGATGCTACCTCCTCCTCTTCTGCCACTCCAGCTTCTATTTTTCTCCTCCAATCCTTTCAAGACTCAGAAATGCTGTTGGGAGCTACTCAGTATAAACCCTCCACATTATCTGGCCTGTTGTACAGCTTCAGGGGCATATTCTACCTTTTAAGAGCCCAGGGCTTTAGGAGGCAGATCAAGTATATAGTCTGTAAGGATGATAACCTATCACTTCTTTACATGCACTAGACCTGGATGCATTCTCTGCAAGATCAATGGATGCTTTGCTGACTCCAAAGATATTATCTACTGTTTTGCCTTCAATAGCCCTCAGTCCTGTTTGGCTGGTTAACTGTTTCTATTGTCACATATGTTCTCTCTGCAAAGGTAGCCAGCACTCTACTTGCCTGATGAAACATATCATATCCTCTTATCTCCTTTACCTTCTCCTTCCCTGATGACCTTTTCCTCTCCCCCTTCTACTCTTCCCATTTTCTTTCCCATTTCTCCCACAATTCTGATAGTAGTACTACTTGTACATCCTCATACTGTATTCCCCTTGCACTTTCTGCTAGTCACTACTCCACTGAAGGTGGAACAGTAGACTGCCATACTCTTTGAAATCAGCTCCTTAGACAGATATTCCCATATAGTTGATAGCCTTCTTTATAGCTTCTCCTTAGGTTCTACTTCTCTGCTACTTTTTCTATACATATCTGATCCTTCCTCCTATATGTAGGTCTTGAAACCTTTTTATTAGATACTACCTTTTCACTGTTAAATCATTACAAAACTCCAATCATCATGTATTTGTTATAGAGAAATATAAAAAGGAATTTCTTCTACACCACATCTCTGTGGCATTCAGTCTAGATGAAGCTCAATTGCTTTTTGGAAACTATTGCATAGCTCCTCTAAATGTTATTGAACACACCCCTAGTAAGATGCACATTACAGTTGACTATTTGTACCCTCAGAATAATCCACTCATCCTATCAGTAAATTCCCACATCAACACAAAGCACTTCCAATGTGATTAAGGTACTTTTTCCACATGCTGGGTCCTGATTGCAGACATACTGCCTAGAACACAAGTTGCAGTTTTTGATGTTGAATTGGCCTTCTGAATTATTCCTATATGTCCTGCTGATTGTGTATTCACTGTCATTCCAATTGCATAGGCTAAATTTTGACATTTCTTCTGTTCTAAGGATTTTTAGCTCTATTGCAGACACTATTATTCATATCTTTTTGAATAAAGACATAAAAGCTGTTCTTAAATTAGTCAATGACTTCATATTCTTCTGCTACATGCACCACCATAATAATGACTTTTCATATTATACATATTCTGAAGATCCTATTTGGTCTCTTACAGACAATCTTGTCAGCCTTGAGCAACAGACAAATTCATACCCTTCTCCAACACCTTTACATACATCAGATTCTTATGGTCCCCTTCAGATAAAATGGTTTTGCTTTCACTCTTGAAGTGCAAGAAACACTTACAGAAATTGTCTTCATGAGTTCTAGAATCTTTTTGCTAGCTTGTATAATGCTAAATCTCTTATAAGCACCCTAAATCATATCACCCTAGTTATACTACACAGTCAATCCCAGTTACCCTTTTTATATAAGTTTCATGCCATCTTTGATACTTCAACCTCATGGAGCATAGACTTGTCTATTGATGGGAAATGGCTGGCCTAGAAGCTACTACTAGGATAAATGTTATCTAAATGTAACATAGGATAGGCTAAGATAGTTGCAATCAATCCTGCAATACAAACTCTTATTACTGCTAAATACACCAAATATCATATCATCATTTGATCCAATAATGCCAGCTGCATAGATGCATTACAGGCTAGTCATTCAAGAAATTCCACTTCAAATCTCATTCTTCAAAACATTGTTGCTAATTTTCAAATACATTCTTTGTGGATCACTACTGAATGGGATTGCTACTTCTGCAAATCTTGCTAATAAGTCTTCTCAACACATCTTTCCTTCTTGTTGTCTGCTACTCCCTTTTCTGCTGTCTATACCTTTATACCTAAAAAAACTAGTCAGCTCAAGTATTTCACATTTACAACTTCTACCTTCTTAACAAGTACTTAGCCACTTTAATAGACAAATACATATTGTTTGCCACTTGTATTCTGTCAGCCACTTGACCAAAATAATATTTATTGCTTTCTCCTTATTTGTTATTGTATCATAGCTTATAAAGTGATGATTAATGTACTTGCATACTGTTATCTGGATGCTTTCTTGCAAAAACACTCTTCTAGTACATCTTCTGATGAACTGCATAAATGTCAGGACCCTGCTAATTCCCCTCTAATGATGCTGCCATCTCTGACATCTACCCAATGCCCTTGCCAGAATCCTCTTCCAGACCAACTCCAACACACAGGAACTCCACCCCATTGTGTTCTATGCCTACTTCATGATCCCCATGGAGCTCAATTACAATATCTATGACAAGGAACTCCTCACAATCATGGAAGCCTTTTGGCAATGGAGGGCATACCTGGAAGGCACCTACTATAGTATTCAGATCTACTTGGACCACAACAACCTCCAGTACTTCACAACCACCAAGCAACTCAGCCACCAGCAGGCCCAATGGTCCAAATTGCTGTCTGAGTATGACTTCATCATCCAGTATTGCCCTGACCATCTTGGAGCCAAGTCCAATGCCCTGACCTGGAGGCCCAATATCTACCCCTGGAGATCTCTTGAGGCCAGGTGAAATGCCCTCAATCAGCATGTCATCATTTCCCCTGAGCAACTCCAGGCCACACTGCTGCTAGATGGATGACTACTTCCTCTCCCACAACCCTCAAGCCCCCCCCCCCTGAAAACCTTTCTGAACCTCCTGCCTTCACCCTTTCTTTTGACAACTGGCTCCTCCTCCATAGTGGTGTGATCTATATCCCAGACCACCAGAAATTATGCCTTGAAGTCCTCTGGCAACACCATGACCATAAGCTTTGAGGTCACCCAGGGATCTGGAAGACCCTGCAACTCATCATGTGAACATACTTCTGGCCACAACTCAAGAAAGACATCACCAGGTACATCCACACCTGTGAGGCATGCTGCCAGGCCAAGGTTCTGCACCACTGATCCTTTGGACTCCTCAAGCCCCTCCCAATAGAGCACCAGCCCTGGTCCTCTATCTCTATGGACCACATCATCAAACTTCCAGAGTCTGAGGGATATAACACAATCCTTGTTGTAGTATGCTGACTGACAAAGCAAGCAGTCTTCATCCTCTGCCACACTATGGACAATGCCCTGTGATTGGCCCACCACTTTATTACTCACATCTTTGCAAAACATGGCCTGCCCAACAACATCATCTCTGACCAAGGTACCTTGTTTGTCTTGTGATTTCTAGCAGTCTCTGTGCTGGGCCCTGGACATCAAGTCCAGCCTGTCAATGGCCTATTACCCAGAGACTGACAGACAGACTAAGCATATCAACCAGGCCCTGGAGCAGTACCTTTGGCTATATATGAACTACTTACAGGATGACTGGTGTGCCAAACTCCCTCTTACCAAATTTACTTACAACAACTTCCTGTACTTGGCCACTAGAATCTTCCCTTTCTTTGCAAACAAGGGGTATAACCCCCAACTCACCATCTCTCTTTGCAACATCCCCTCTCATGCTGCCCATGCTACTGCCCAGGACCTCTGGAGCCTATAGGAATACCTCAAGCACAAGCTCAGAACTACTAACCAGGTCTACCACAAACATGTGGATGCTCACCAGAGCATGACCCTGGACTGGCCTGTTGGGTCCCTCATCTAGCTCAACCAAAGGAACATCAAGACCCAGCAGCCCTCCCTGAAACTCAACCACAAGTGCCTCAGACCCTTCAAAATACTTTAGAAGGTATCCTCCTACACATACTAACTTGACCTGTCCACCAGGATGAAGGGGATCCACCTCATCTTCCATGTCTGACTCCTGGAGCAACACAACCTAGAACCCCTCCTGGGCTAGTGGAACAAACCCCCTCCTGTTGTTGAGGTCAATAGAGAAGCCCAGTACAAGATTGACACCATCTTCAACTCCTGATATCATTATGGCTAGATTGAGTACCTTGTTTGGTGGACCAGGTATAGACCCAAAGCATTGAATATGTTAATCCCAGCACTTGTTGCAGATGTCTTGAGCCCATTGGGAGTGCCCCAGCATAGATAGGATGCAGAAATCCCTGCAAGCTTGACAGACATTGCACTGTGGGGAAGTTAGCTCCACAACAGTGACCTGGGACCAATCTTACTGGCTAATTTGCACTCCCACAATAGGTACTCCTCCCTCTGACAAAGAGGCTGCAGCATGGAAGTCACCTGAGTCTGGGCTCCTCCCTGGGGTTTGACTTGGGCATGCTATAGCTTGGAGATCTCCCAGGATCCCAAGGCAGCTGCCTGCAGCTCCTATTGCTCTGTCAGATTATTAGCCAGGCTCCCCAGACTAGGTGGAGCAAGTATACATGACAAAACAGACAATCCACCACCTCTCTTTCCTGCTGCCAGTCCTGCTCCAGCTGGTGTGCTTTGTATGCCACCTAGGCCACCACATCATCAATACTTGGGGGAGTCAGGATTCTATGCTTATAGTCAGAAGACATTGTGATACCTCAGGAGAAATCAGACAGCAAGCTGTTAGAAAGACCCTCAGGAGATCACCAGACCCCCACAGGTACCCCAGGGACCAATGACACCTGCCATATCTCAAGGGTCTTAACACCTAAGGGGGGGGGTAATGTCAGGACCCTGCCAGTTCCCCTCTGACAACCCTGCCATCTCTGACATCTACCCAAAACCTCCAGCTCAACCCTTGAATGTCCCTGCCCTCTACCTGGACCCCACCCATAACCTGTGCATCACCAGATCACTGGTGTAATGGATTGTGCTTGTGCTTGTTACAGCATTTAGTATAAAGTATTATTACTTTATTATCATTCTTAATTATTTATTATGTAATTGCTATATAAGTTGTGAGGTTACTTACATAACCTCAAGTAGTCTTTTTTGCACAACCATAGTCAGAATCAATAAATAGGTTCTAACTTATGGTCTTGTGTGTGAAAGGCTCAGTAACTGCATTACATTTTTCTAAGTCAACCTACATTGACTATCTTTGCTACAGCAAGTGACCAAACTTCCTCAAAAGAAGTTCTAACTTTACCATCAGTGATTGCACTAAAACAGTTTTGCTCCATTATAGTAGTGTGTGGATATATCAATGTCCACAGAGAGAGGAGTTTCTGGGTATGATTCTGGGAACTCGGTGAGTGAAGCACCCCAAAGTGCTCCATAGGGATTAGAAAATGATGCCATGTCACATCATGCCATGGGTGTGGGAGGTGGAGGAATGCCAGGAGGCCTTTTTTCCACTATGCCCACTTAACTATCAGATGATGGTCAACAATTTGTACAAGGTGGAGAGACTGGAGCAGTCTCTTCCAGTGTGTGTCATGCAGTGAGCCAGACCAAGCTATGAGAGAGCTCTGTAGTTGGAACTGTGTAACCTCAATGCACCTCAATAAGTGCACAGGGTACCCATAGGGAACCCTATGTAGAGGAGCCAGTTCCATCACAAGCTGGCCCATCATCAGGTTTAGGGAGAAGAATGATGTTCTCAGCCTACATTGAGACAGTCCCTAAGGAAGCACCTGATACCTCAGATATAGATCACAAAACAGGTCTGGATAAGATTCTCAACCAGAGAGTTCTTGCATTCTGGAGAGATTATATAGAGGTTCCTAAAGCCTCTACTAGACAATGGTTAGCCACCAGAGTGGCTAAACATATTGCAATTCAGTGAAGTTTAGGAGATAATATTATCCTCAATGCCCCTGAAGAGTTCATTGAACTCTACATTGAATTCCCAATTGTTCCTAATGAAGCTGCATCGACTAAAGGAGGATCTGCCTTCACAGCAGATCCTAATCATGCCCCAATACAGCACAATACAACCCAATGATGGGGCTTGACATGGAACAACCAGGTCATTCTACAAAAATTCCAGCAGGGAGATTTGAAAGACTATGGTCAGTCTTTCATAAAAGATCAGGGTGTGTGGTTCCAGGGAAACATTTCTGTTGACACTCAAAATGTGAGTGGAGTTCAATCAGAACTCCCTCCAACCATGAAGCAGGAGAAA
>JABCKS010024995.1:0-35347 GCA_018851325.1 Termitomyces sp. DKA19 | reverse complement strand
TAGCAATAGAGGGTGAAAGAGGAGGCAAATCAGAAGAAGAGGAAAAGAACAAGTGAAATCAAGGCTCTAATTGAGCATAGTAAAGTTGGTGCTAGAACTAAGTACCAAGTCTAGCAAAGTTGAAACTAAGACTAAGCATTGGGTTTTGAAATCAAGGTTCTAACTAAGTACAGCAAAATCAGAAATAGGATTAAGTATTGAGTTTTGAAATTAAAGCCCTCACTAAATACAGCAAGGTCAAGACTAGAACTAAGCATTGCACTTTAAAAGGCCCTAACTAAGCACAGCAAAGTTGGATATGAGACTAAGCATTGAGTTTTGAAATCAAGGCCCACTTAATAATTTTATACTTGAACAGTAGTATTGTAATTGTAACATTTTATATACACTGCACAAATAATATATGTATATAAAAGACTAAGACTAAGAACAAGCATCCATGCCGAAGGCATGGTCATAACACCTAGTACTGTATAGTGGAATGATATACGAGGATCAAAGCGCTTACTAATGGCAACACTGGGCGTCTGAAGGCTATTTAAGACCATCATCATTTATTGACAATTGTTCGTGTCTCATCAACATGGCTATACTATTTCTGTGTCATCATATGAATCATAACGTAACTTGTGCTTGTCGTTGGGCACGGAGAGCAGCGGCCCTCGAAGCCCAGCGAGCCCAGACCGACTCCTGTGATGAGAAACAATTAGATCAATCACAAAGACAGTCAGAATAGTGAACACGAACCCGGTCAAACGTCTTCTTGAAACTCTCTCTGGCCTTGATATCCGCAAAGTATTTGCGATATCGAGCAAACTTGGGATCTGTATTTAGTATCTCCAATGTCTTTGGACCGATCCCAGCATCAAAAGCGCCAATGTCTTTTTCGAATATAACCTCAAGCCTTGCGAAGAAAGGCGCCACTGCCGCGTCGGCGATAGTAAATTGAAGACCAACAGCATACCCTTCGGGAGGAAGAAGGCTCTGGATTTTCTCTATAGAACTCAAGACTTTCTCAGCTGGTTCTCCACGGAAGATGACGGCTCCATATGTTGTGCCGATCGTGTTGGCTACGGTGTCGATGAAGAAACGGGCTTTGGCGCGGAGGACAGGGTCGGTAGGCAAGAGAGTGCCGGGTGTAGCTATGTCCGCGATGAATTCGAGAAGGACGAGGGACTCGGCGAGTTTAGTGGATTCAGAGGAGGGGTTGTCTGGAGGAACAATTGGACCTCCGTAGGTGATGGCTGGCACCTTTGGATAAATTAAAAAGTGATCAGTGAAAACATCCAGAATCTGTGCGATTGGTGATTGATCACCTTGCTGACTGGGTTCACACGCGGCGCGTACCACTCAGGTTTGTTCTGGAGGTCGATTTCGAAGCGGGTGTATTGAAGCCCGGCTTCTTCGAGGGCAAGCTCAGTCTGAGCATATGTGTGAGATATGGACAAGAAACCACGATTATGTTTGATCGACCTACTCGGTGAGCATATGGGCAGGTCTTGAGAGATTGGTATCAGTTTCGTGTTTCATGAACGCTAAAACATATCAACATACTTTTGCGGTGTAAAGAGTAAGCTGCGGAGCCATTACTGCTGGTTACTCGGAAGGAACGGTTCACTTCCATATCCTTTTATATACATAACATGTCGACATAATGCCCCTCGATGGCGTGAGATGTTGTAAGTCTCTGGCACAAGTTCAATGATCAGTAAGCATATGGCCTCGTGAACCATCATCGGACAACCTCCGAGCTGTACAGATAGACTTCGCGTGTTTGTCGGGTATCGTTGAATGGAACGGTTCCCGCTAAATTGCAAACTTAATGTAGAGGGCTTCACATATCTTTGAATTTCATTATATTTTCCTAGCTTTGCAAATCGGAGAAGAGCAGGCCTTGTGATCATCGTGGAAATCTTCCCAGCACGGTGGACACCTTTAGTTGCCACCAACAAAGTCAGGTGAAGTTCAAGCACAACAGAAAGTGCTAGGACGTTTAGATATTGAAAGTTGAACGTGATGTTGAACTGTATAGCTATCTAGCTTGTTCAGGTACGTCCGAAACCCAAACTTCTCCAATACCTCAGGGATTCAGGCCACTCCTTTACATACTCTTTGAGGCGTCCATTTGTCTCCCTTACAAAATCCGTCGGAAACCACTTTCCCTGATCACCAACAAGACTAGTTCCAATATTCTCGAATCCCGAGCTGAAGGAGCTCATCGATATCCTGCTCATCCATTCCCACCTTATCGCGCATATATTGTCTGGGATCCACACGATGATCTGTCCATGCTCTCAGCTTCAAGAGGAGGACGACCAGGAACGGTGCCAGGGGTATATCTTTGTAGGACCCGTCCATTTTGTATGAGATCTTCTCTATGGGGATTCTGGGAATGCCAAGGATGCCGGGAACGAGAATGTCTATTTTGCATGAGCGCCGGTAAGATAGGGTGTACCATAGGATCTTGTACGTATTGGCTGGGTTGATGGATGAGCGGAGGTAGAAGCTGCTATTTGAGGAGGTGATGAGGCTTTTTATGGCTTCTTGTCCCATCTCGGAGAGGACTACGATGTCGACATCCTGATTTTATCTCCTTGTAAATGTAATTATTCAACGCAAAAATAGTGATCCAGGGCGTACGTTGGGTACTCTGTGCGTCATGCCGTACATCATACAGGCAGCACCACCGACAAGACATGCTGTGAGATTGTGTTTACTCAGAGCCTTTATAGCTGCGCAGGCAGCTACTTCAATTTCGTAGCGTGTGAAGGAGAACTTGGAGGGCATGGGCAAGTATTGAAGAGATCAGCCTCGTAGGATTTTAAGAATACAAAGCAAATGTTGAGAATTCAAGAACCCCAATAAAGCAAGCTATTCATACCGTAAGCTTTGGTGCTTCTACATAAGCACACCTGGCAACATGGCAAAAACGCGGGGGAATGCTATAAATAGTAACAAGTGACGACTCGATGCATGACTGTTATATGAATTGAAACAGCACTACAACAGATCTGTAAGACTTCATTAATTTGTATTTTACTAGCTGAGCCTCGGGTCCGCCATGCTTGCAACAGCCGGTTTCCTGTCGATAGAGCGCTCCATCCAAAGCTTCAACATTGTACTAGCGGCACAATGGAATTTGTAGTTTCATACAATTAGTCTACGCCGACATAAAAAGGGTCGGAGAACAGTTCCGCGGCATCAGACCTGTCATTCAGATTGAGACACAAGCAACGGGACAAGAGTTGACAAGTTAATGCAGCATCCGCATCACTGAGCCAACCCTGGTTTCTTGATTTTCGCACAATAATCATCGTCTGACCAAGGTAGCATCGACAACAATTTGTTAGAACTCTTAACCTGAACACCTGAACAGATAATAATAAACCTTAGTCTTGTATAAGAAACTCAACTACTCCGTACCTGACAGATAAGTAATAATAAACTATCAAGTATGGCATCAGCAGTGTAGAACAATGCAGAAGAAAGTGTCAACTTACCCGCAATCTTGTACAAGAGATTGAGGGAATTGTGTAGTACATGACCATATATATATGTATGTGTATGTGTATGTGTATAATAGAAAAGGGTCATGGCAAACCATGGAAGAATGAGAAACAATGAGATACTGGAAGTGTGAAGGGGGCATGATAAGTGACAATGTGGGCAATGTTTTCGGTAGCCCAAAGGGTCTTAACACAATTGACCTACAAATCTAAGTTAATAGTGGCAAGTAGACTTTAGGCCATGAGCATGCACACTATTTTCATCAGAGTATTCCCTGGCCTTCTGCCCTTGGGAGAGTTGGACCAAGGAAGATTGTTTCCTGGTAACATCTAGTATCTGATATAATAAATTAGGTTTTTCATCAGATTGTTATTCTGATAGTGTGGCCCAATCAAAGAGCGGTTTGCCTGTGATGATTACGAAGACCTTGTGATGTAGCATCCAAGTTCTAGTGTCAATAATGAAAATAAATCAAACATGGGTGGAAGGTCGTATCAAACACCCAAACTGCCATATGTACACTTTTCCGTTCCACGGGGCAAGAATCACATTCTCCGGGGGACGATGCGGGGAAATACCGATGAGGTGACCAGGTCGATCGGAAAGTGGCTGAGCTGGAGACGATTGACTGAGTGGAGGAAACCAAATACGCAATATGTCAAACAAACCATGGCTAAAGTCGCCGAACAGGAATGTACTCTTCATAGCATCCTGAAGAGAGGGCAGAGGGAGAGGCTGAGAAATGCCGGACGGAGAGTCTTCTGGGTCATGAAGTCAAGAGAGCTCAGAGGTAGGCAGAGATGTGATATTGCCAGTGGATATGTTAGGGGTGAAGAATATATTGTCGAGCTTCGAGTCAATGTATTTGTATCGAAGCTTGTGTGGAGCTATACCACGTAGGGTGTGCAGAAGGACGCGCTTCCGGAAAGGTAATGGGAGCGGACGGTAATGCTTGACAAGTTTTTCGACATTACCGCCGTGCAATGAAGTGACAGGGCCAATGTAACAGCCATCCATGCCTTCGTCTTCCACGGCGAAAGCACCACGCATTTAAGGGTATGAGGAGACCGTGGTTCGGTCATTGTCATTTTTTGAAGAGCATCAAATTCCAAAAAACACTTGCTACCACGATTAACGATCCTACACGGCCCCAACCGTTGTCGGGTTTTAAAACTTTCGAGAAACACACACCATATACGGACAGAACGAGACTATAGACGCCTAGTAGACTTGTCAGAAGTTGAAAGAGGAATCAGTGCTTGTTATATGTTGACCTGGACCCATATACACAAGTGTGGTTGTTATTATTACAAGAAAACCTGGACATCAAAAAGTAGTCTATATCGCAAAGGTTGATACAGACTCTAAAAGCGATATAAAGTATTGGTTAACAGTTTGTGCCATCGGAAAGGTAGCATAGTAGAGATACACAGACATTTCGGCCGAACGAACACTGAGGGCGAACAGTCTACAGAGATCAAAGGATGGACGAGGGCCATAAGCGTAGAGTATTATAGGAAAGCTTAAACATGTTAAGGGTCATGACAAAGGAAATGAAAAGAAGCCAGGGAAGGAGTCAAGAAGGGCCGAATGCAGGCGATAAAAGAAGCGTCGGCATTGGTATTGGTGGCAGGTATTCCCGCTAAGGAGAAAGAATGACAGGATCCGAATGATATCCGCATCGCAGGTATAAAGCTCTGAAGTGCTTAGGGGTGGATAGAGCCAATTAGTTCATCCTTCAAGGTCATCCACGCCACCGCGGATTGCCAGAAATGCGCCAC
Organism: Termitomyces sp. DKA19; assembly: GCA_018851325.1. NCBI lineage: Eukaryota > Fungi > Basidiomycota > Agaricomycetes > Agaricales > Lyophyllaceae > Termitomyces > Termitomyces sp. DKA19. The sequence goes on along the minus strand of JABCKS010024995.1, from coordinate 30,059 downwards.
CTTTTGTGAGGAGCGAGTCCCGTCGGTCTATGTTAGGGAATCCGGAGCCTGGGAACTCAGTGAGGCCGGGTGACGGGAATCCTCCTCGCAGCCCAGGGGAAGGGAATCTACCTCGTATGCCAGGCAAAGGTAGGTCAGCTTCGACAAGGCCCTGACTACCGTCAAAATCCTCTGCAACGTTAAATTTCGACTTGAAAGGGAGATCACCCTCATAAAAGGTAGGAGAAGCTGGCGAAAGGAGTGAAGGGGATTGGTATGTGGAGATACTAGTGTTCGAGCGTGACGCCCGAGATGTGGTTGAGCGAGAAGCTGTCGAGGACTTAGATTTTGTTTTTTTGGTGCGTGGTACTATAGGTCCTATAATCTCTGGCAGTTGAAGCCGCTGCTGAGGGAAAGGCTGATCACTCTGCGACTGCTGCGATCTTGAAGCAGAGGTTCTACTCCTGGAATCCGAACCAAAGCTAGTCCCAGTGTTCCTTCTGCTGGCATACATACCGCCATCTAGATCTACATCTTCGTCAATGTCTTCATCGTTCTCTCGAGGCCCTGCATGGATGAACGGTCCGTAATCTTCAGGACGAAGTCCGCTGCCACTGCCCTGGAATCCCTCGAAATCCTCTCCTTGCTCAGCGAGCGCCAGTGCCTTAGCAGCTCTCTTGAGCTCTTTCTTTCGCCTTCTCCTCTCTCTTCGTTCTGCCCTCTCGCGCCTCTCCACCTCATCCGCTTCCTCACGTGCCCGAAGCGCAGCAGCTGATGCAGAAGCAATTGCCGAGGAATCTATTGGCGCTGCATCCGAATCAAAAGTCAATGACGATGAGCGTGTCGGTGGAGTCGGAGCCCCTGGCCCGCGGTTTCCATCCTCATCATCCGATTCGGGGAGTTGTATAGGAGGCGGCGCATGGCCGAACAGATCGTATCCAAAGAGCGTTATCCGTTTGTTCTGTTTTCGCTTCGACCGTTTCTTCTTACGACCGGGGTTAGAGTGAAGCGACATCCTCTCTACTTCGGCATCGCTGTCTGCTAGCAGACCCTGAAGTTCATCTGCTCGGGCTCGTGGGATGCGGTGGGCAACGGAAGGGTCGTGCAAAGACTCTGTAGAGGCTGACGATCCCAGGTTGGCAGGCTTCGAAAGGCATGGAAGACAGGTCGAAAAGGCAATGTGGAATGTATCAGACCAGGAGAAGGTGGTCGCCATTGCCAGAGGCGCTGTAGAGGGAGGATTTCAGTTGCAGTTAGGTTTTCACATGATTCAGCACAGTTTTTGATCCGGGTCGGCCCAAGCACGTTTTCCCCTCACCTTACAGCGTCCGATGGCGTGAGTCTAACCTAAGGCCGCAGTGATATAACCTAAGGCCGCAGTGATATGGTTGTCCCAAGGGACCCTTCAAGTTCTCCTATACGTTGACTTGGTCGCTCAAGCGTACCTTTAGCACACAAAACTAAAACCACACTGAAAGGTCTCTGATTCTGGGCTGAAATCGATTAACTATTCAAGCATCATATTTGTGAATACCTCAAAATTCAGAAGGACTGACACCTCAATCTGTCAACTTCGAGCTCCAAGTACCAAACCTGCTCGATCTTCCTAGCATCCTCTGCTGTTCCCTCCTGTTTATGCTCAATGCGCTCACACGTATCTCTATGGCCGTGAAGAATGTCATCACAGATGTCATCACTATGGCAGGCATTACGAGGGGTGATGATGGCACTCTTTAGGGTCTATTACAACTCTGGGCCTCGGACTGGAGTATTTTATGCACTGCGTTCTCGACGACTTGATTGATTTTGTGGTCACTCATAGCGGGGATTGATCAGATTGAATCTCTTTTGGTTGGTATGGCACTTTGACCCGAGGTGAGCGTTGAAAAACGACTGCGAGACATGGAACCCGGAAATTCTTCGAGGAAGTTCCTTCATAGCTCTGTGGACATGTTGACTCTTTTCGTTTCCGAAACTCTCGTGGCACATATCTCGTTGATCCATTCTTCTACCTGATGTAACGTGCAACATCCGCCTTTGGGCTCTATGAGCCTCTTGCTAAAGTTGTTTGTAAGAAAATCGTTGATACAATCGACTGTCTCAGTACAGCCCGTTTGATTATCATTCCCTATAGTTCGATGGAGGTGCTAGTGTCCACGTCTGTCTCACTTCGTCCTGTACCTGCAGTATCTGACTCCTCTTTCTCCCATACAATCTCGCGCCTAAAAGGCACGAAACCTGGTCTGAACCTTTTCCTGAGCCATGTGGCGTATTTTTAGCGTATCTTTGATAAACAAGAGCGATGTCACCTCACTTGCCTGAGGCCTCCCGCCGCAGGTTTCCATTATGGAGCTATCTTTGGGATGTCGCAATGTCCTCTTCTGTTGTCAAGGGCTGTCATGTCATACACAGGTTGTCCTCGTTGGCTGACCCCGTTCCTGTAGTATTTGACCCAAAACGATGATTCGGGACTCAAATGTTACATTAATGGTGTGTGTCGTAGTAAGTTGAATCTACTCGTTTTTCTGCGGGCTCGTTCCACGTGAGGGAGCGGTGTCGCCTGGAATGCACCTCATCACAAGCCTATAAGTAGGGTTTTGTACACCCAGCCTTCTGTTTTCCACCCCTGAGCTCTCCTCATAATATCTTTTTGGTTTATTCGACTCAGAATGAAGCCTTCCATCATCTCAATTTCCTCATTGGCCGTATTATCTACACTACCAATCCGCGCTGCAATATTCGAGCAGGTCTCTGACCTTCCCGCGAACTGCGCATATGATTTCATTGTCATCGGAGGTGAGCAGCAATGTGATTACTTTGTAAATCCAGATGACGATCGCATCGGCATAAAGGCGGTACGGCAGGGAATGTCGTAGCTAATCGACTCACGGAGGATCCCCAATTCAACGTCCTTGTTCTTGAAGCTGGGCCATCGTACGCCAGCTTTTACTTCTTATGTGTTGGTATGTTGACCGAGTCCATTGTTCAGTCAGGTTGGCATCTTGGACGCAGAAGTCCCCTGGTTTGCAGCCAATCTTTTCCTGTCGCAGTTCGATTGGAACTACACCACAGTCCCCCAGGTTGGACTTGGTGGACGGGCTGTTGACATTCCTCGGGGTCGCATACTGGGAGGAAGTAGTTCGATTAGTATGTCTTCGGCTTCAAAATCATACATGAATGATATCTCATATCGTGCTCTCATCAGACTTTATGATATACACCCGTGCAGCCACGGAAGATTACGACCGATGGGCTAATATTACTGGTGACCAGGGATGGTCCTGGAATAGCCTCGAACCGTATTTCAAGAAGAGTGAGCGACTCACACCTCCGGCGGACAACCATAACACCCAAGGTCAATTGGATCCCTCTGTACATGGCACCAACGGCCTCATCACGACGAGTTTGAGTGGATTCCCTGTTCCTATTGACCAGAACGTCCTCACTGCCGCAGAACAATTGGGAGGCGACTTCCAATTTAATTTGGACGTTAACTCGGGTAACCCCCTGGGCATTGGTAAGTGAAGTCATGTTTCCCTTTTTTCACACGTCTCAAATTCTCTGGCTAGGCTGGTTGCAGACTATCGTTGATGGTACGACAGGAATTCGTGGAAGTTCTGCAAACGGTTACTTGGCACCCCAATTCCTCCAGCGTCCTAATCTAAACGTTCTTGTCAACGCTGAGGTCTCCCGCCTAATTCCAACCGGCAATGGAACAAGTCCCACTTTCCGTAGCGTAGAATTTAGACAAAACGGCGGTGGTTTGTCCTAATAGCTGCCAAGACATCTCATGACAAGCTGACCTTTTTATGCAGAGCAACTTTATAACCTTAGTGCCACCAAAGAAATTATCCTCTCTGCTGGATCGATTGGCTCTCCTCACATAATGCTCAATTCAGGCATTGGCCCTGCTCCAGACCTGAAGGCCCTTGGAATCGAACCACTTGTAAACCTCACAGACGTCGGCGAAAATTTTGCCGACCATTCTGTCATGGCTCACCCCTTCATTGTCAACTCAAACAACACCTTCGAGAAGATTCGTGACCCTGCAAACATTCCAGGTGAACTTGAACTGTGGAACAAGACTCATGGCGGTCCGCTCGTGGACACTATCGCATCTATGCTTGGGTTCTTCCGTGTGCCGGAGAACGTCACATTAAATCCCGACTTTGCTGCTGGACCTAACACACCCCATTTTGAACATCTCATTGCCGTATATTTCAATTTTCTTGATTTCCAGCCAAATGTCCTAACTTGTGGTCATAGAATGGATTGATTGTACCAAATAACCTTGTTCCCCAGAATGCAAGTTTCTTTAGCATGTCAACTACTGTCACTTCCCCCGTCTCTCGTGGTACACTCAAGCTCGCATCTTCCGACCCCTTCGAAGCCCCTCTTATTGATCCGGCGCTCCTCAAGGAGGAGAGTGACCGTGTTGTTATGCGCGAAGCCATCAAGCATGCTCTTGCTTTTACAAAGGCTCCTATTTGGAATGGATACATTGTGGCTCCAAGTGGTGGCCTTCAAGATGCCACAACTGACGAGAAAATAGACGAATACATTTCAGCCGCGGCGAGCACCTTCTTCCACCCTACCTCAACACTGAGCATGTCTGCGAAAGGCGCCGAGAACGGTGTCGTAGATCCGGATCTTAGAGTGAAGAATATTGTAGGACTTAGAGTGGTTGACGCATCTGTTTTTGTGAGTTGTATATCACCTTGTATCGATGAAGGAACTTGATCTTCTTTTCGGTCTTAGCCGTTCATCCCCACAGGCCACACATCCTCAGCCGTATATGCTGTTGCCGAAAGAGCTGCCGACATTATCAAGGCAGAGTATCGTGCCTCTTATGACTAACACCTCCATCTGTGATTTTCCTTGATCATCACTCTTCATAATATACAGTACTCTCCTCAGATACATCCTACTTACATAGGAGTATATTTTACTTATCCTCTTATCTCTTTATGTACTCTTCGGTCGAAACATCAGATATCGTGTTTTAGTATAGCGTCGTCGTTGACTTGTGCGTATTTCGATCCGCCGGGCATAGTTGGGGCTGAAATAGCCCACTTACATCAACCTGACTTAAATTGTCGAATTGAGCACGTCAAGTGCTATTCAAGTTGTCCTTGATATTGTACATATCTAAGAAGGATCCCATTTAGACCTTTTTTCTATGTAATGACACCTAGGATTCCTCCGGGAGGCGGGACGAGTGTTTTCCACAGACTGATATCTTCGCTTACTTGAGGAGGCATAAGGATTCATCTAGAAAGATTTCCCTTTGGGAAGACACGGAACGTCATTGTATCGTTCTCGCCTACACTTTTGGCCGTGCCAAACCTAATATGCCTGCGCGCTGCACTCACGGCACTCTGCAATGGTTCTGAATATCACCATCATTCATGTCGGATTATTATATGTTTCTGGTTGATCAATTCTATGATCATTACAAGTTGATGGTTTTGTCAAGTCGAGCCGACTCCACGTGATGCCCTGTCCCTCATTGAAAAGATCAAGTGAAATACATGGGCCCATGCACAAAAATCATAGATTCATCCAGGCTGCGAAGGAACACACCAACGTCTGTGGATTCAAAGGATGTAATGGTCGTTTCCAATGAAATTCGTTCACTTTTCCTGTTTTTCAAGGAACGACGAAGTGTGGATGTCTGGTTTATCGTCAGGCATATGCGTCCCAAGAGCCTGGATGGCTGCTGATGGGCATCCTATCCTCAATGAGTCAGTAGACAACCCGAAAGTACAAAGTGAGCACCTCATATGTCTTGGGAAAAGGTACATTGGCATAATGGTCGTCCTTTCCGCCTTTATCAATCAAAACATATGTTGGAACATCATCGTGTTTTGAAGTCTCAGTCGCTGGTGTTGCTGCTGCAGGTGCGTCCATCAGGAAGGCAGCTTTGACACGCTGTTCCCGCAGCTCAGTAGCTTTCAAGTGTACCCAGCAGCTGCTGCGTAATCCATCAATGCTTTCTCCGTGCGATTGATCGATCAGGGCGCCTAACCATCGAAAGAATCAATTATTGAACCTTAACGGCACTGTGTAGAAAGCCACTCCACAGTCGTAAGAGGGAACAAGACGATATTGTAAGCATAACGAACCACCAGACTCTGATATTGTTGATGGTCTTGACACATTTTTCTGCGCGAAATTTCTCGGACCGTACTGCTTCTCTCATGCGTTCCGACCTATCTATGTGCCAAGGGTCAGGAGCATCCATGCAGACATCTTCCGAACCGTAAGTACGTCAGATTGCAATTCACCGGATTCGTACCACCACAAGATCATGACACACATGGCTTCGCAGCCTACTCTTGACCTGAAATTCTTTCATCTAAGGTTTTGAAAGGCACCGGAGCAGAGTCAGTATGATTTACGAACACTAGCACAAAGGTAGACGATAAAAACTCTAATCCTGGAACGTGAGTGACACGCTGTGTAAGACGAAGCTTGAAGGCCATTCTCGAGTGCTACGCACCAATGACACGGTGGGCTGAAGCGTCTTCAGGTGGCCATTAAACCTCGACTATCGATTATGTCGATCTGGTGGGTCTGTGCTGGAGCAAGCCACAAACGCACTGTCGCTGATAGTTATGCGCATAGGTCTATGATGAAACACTTCAACCTCTCGGGTGAGCTGTGACTGTCGCTTTCCAGTGAGCGGTAAGTGTATTGGTCCAAACCTATTCACCATGCTTGTTTCGTGACGAACAACACATTATGCACTTCAAGAGCCTGTATTGCCGCTGTAGCATCCGAGATGAGGAGATCTTCACTGAGTTGGTTGATTGATGTTGAAAGTACAAAGCGAGCATCGGATGTCCTAGGGTGCAATGGGATAAAAGCCGTCCTTTCGATTTTCAGCAACTAGGAAGATCATAGTATCCTGAAGTGGTGGTCGATGGCACCTGTCTCTATCGATATTTTCATCAGGTAAACAGTCACTGCGGATATCCAGCGCTTCTTCGCACGTCCAATCTCCACCAGTCCGGGAGCCAAACGTCGAAAGAGCGGTTCGATCATTTTGAGAAGGTTATCCCATAGTTCTGAATGAACCCACGGATCCGTTTAGACACATTTGATTCGCGCCATATAAACACAACTCTGTGCTTGTTGCATTCGGGGAGTTTTGCATCCCCGACAATTTTTGACACGCTTGTCTCTGCAAGTGAATTTGCCTTTCGAGCCATGATGTTGGCCACCATTGCTTCTTGTGTGGTACCTCTTGATCCGGGCGTCGAATGTATTCACAAAGCCATGCAAGGAGTTGAGGCAGTCAACAAAATTCGCTAACAAGAACCATAATAGCCGTCATAGTGCATACTACCCGTCATAGTGCACACATCGAAGCTAGATTATTGGCAAAAGACCCATGCTAACCGTCTCTACCCAAACCTAAATCTCTCTCAAATGAAGGTTCTGAGGGGCATCAAGGCAGCAGTCAATATGATATACGAATAATAGCACAAGATACACACAATTCTAATCAAAGAACATGAGCAGGATGTCTAAGACGAGGCTTGAAGATGATTCTCGAGTGCCCCGCCAGCGAGACGCTCTGGAGCAACGTCGAGCGCAATACATGCCCGCTACTCAGGAGTCATCTTCCAATCTCGGCTCGATATGTTGTTCAAGTCTCGAGGCGTTTACGGCTGCAGAAGCACCACTCTATTGATCGAAGACATACAATCAACATTAAGCATAAGATACAAGAAAACTCCCAACACACCTGCCGTAACTTCGCCAGATGGATCTTGAGAGTTTCCGAGTAGTTCTCAAATCCAAGCGTCGTCATCGCATACAGAATATCCTCGCCACCAATCGTTTTCCTCTTCTCAAGCTGGCATTTTTCGGCCGCCTCCGACGTGATGAACGAGATGAACTCGGAGACACATTCTTGTACACATTCTTTGGCATCTTTTGCTATTTTGGCTGTTGGTGGTACAGAAGCCTTCATTATGCGAGATACATTTGCTATCTATTGCCTCACTAATTAGGCAGGATTTTTAAGACACCGGATGAGAACTCACAGGTAGAAATCGATCTTGTTCCCTGTACTCCCCCACCTCTTGCTCTGTAATTGGTGCTGGTTCTGGAGTGTCTTGGGTGGCCGCGACAATGTTAGAACCGTCATTTTGCGCCGGTATTATAGGCTGTAATTCAGTCATGGGAATCAAAGCAAATGGGAATCGGCTGTTGCTGTTGTAATGAACGAGCTTGGAGTGATCAATTGGCTTAAGAGAGCCACACTTGAGCTGGAAGGCCGCCGAGGCGAACGATCTGCAGCCCGGTTATCGCGCGGAGTAGTCAAGGCCTCGAGAATCAAAGTAACTTTGTTGAAAGAAAGGTGTGAGAAATATCCGTATTTGTGATCGCTCTGTCACTTGTGCCTTTGCTGTGACCAGTGCCGAGGCTCAGAAGCCATCACGTATATCGACCGTTTAATCAGAAAACCCAGAAAAACGGTATGCTATTGGCTACATGTTCGAAGTTGATACATCAAATATGCTATATTTACTGCTAGAGTCTGTACTCAGAATAGTAAGGTACACTATAGTCCCTTACTCCGTGATAAGTAAGAAGGTATTTGGTAATGTTAAAGTGAGTACAGTTCCAGGATGTTGCCTAGCAACCAGCTGGAACATCGGTGTTGTCGACAAAGTCGGGGCCAGCGTGAAGGCCGAGACCGCGGCTGGCGAAAGCGTTGTACAGAGTACACTTGTTAGCACCGTTATAACGATTTTCGTCAGCTTGAATCCAAGCATCGCGGGCTGAAACGACTAGCAGAGGCACCATAATGAAAAGTCAAAGCCACAGAGATATTGTACGTACAGGTAGGGTTGCAGGGCTGGAGTAGAAGAGCATCAAGGAAGAGATGCATAAAGACCACGTTGCCTTCGTTGGTGTCGGGATTAGTCAGAGCTTCCGAAGAGAAACCACGTTCTGATACAAGGGCCGCATAAACAATGTGGAGCATATTTGCCCAGACTTCGCCAATGCCTATATAGCAGTAAAATGCGATCAGTCAACTTGGGTTTTTGTGATAACGCAATAACAGACCATGGACTTCACTAATTCTAGTGAGGCTAGAATATCTCAGTGGATTGACGTCGCTAAATATGGACGTCAGATCTCATATGCCATAAAACGTGCGCCATAACAACTTACGGATCGGTAGAATAGGGATGAGTGCGAATTCCTTTTGAATTATCGGTGACATATTGACCTAGAACGAAATCCTCGACCTTCCCCGATGTCTGATGTACCCATCTTGTGAAGAGAATTGTCAACAAGCAAGAAAAGAAGTAAGGAAACGTGGAACGTACTCAGCCATCGCATCGGACCATCCCTCGCCCATCCCCCCGGCTTCTAGAGTTTGAAGGCATCGGCCTGTTCCTCCACCAGTCATACGGTTGGTCACACCATGCGTCAATTCGTGGACAACGATATCATTTTCCATCGCGCCATCGCGCCTTGGATCCGTGATATCCCAGATAAACATACTACAAATCCCGAATTGGCCACTTGAACCAAGCGTCAGAACGTCTCCGACTAGAATCCAGCAAAGCATATACGTACTCAGGAGGCGTAGCAAAGTTCGCATTATTTACCCCCCTGCCGTCTTGAACGGACATCATAACGAAATCATTGTGACTTCCACCCTTTCCGAAATTGTTTGCTTGGAAGTTGAACGCCTTCTCAGTGAAACCATATCGGTAGGTAAAGTCATGGACAGTATTAGCGACATAGAAGGCGTTTACAGTTGCAGCTTCGACGTTGGACGCGACTGTCGGGTCTAGAGAGTCATCGTATCTGACGTCAAAAACAAGGCCGCGTGAAGTTTGATTGGCAATTTCCACTACGGCTTGGCGATAGACGAAAGCTGCAACGTTATTGCCGCTGAAGTACATCAGTAAGAAATGGTTCGAAGCTGAAAAGGGCGCTTGGCAGCAGGTATTTCACCTAGTATCAGTGGAATTGAAGTTGCCATTGCTGTGCCATCCTAAGGGCGAAGCGAGAGGGTCCTGGGGGTCCGTCAAGGTCTCTTGTCCATCAGTGAAGACCTCTTTATGAATCGGGAGAACGTGGTACTGAAAAATTTTTAGTCATCACAACACAAGGAACGACAGAATCTACTCACCGAAGCGTGAGCGACAAAGTCCGTGGCAGAAAGAATCTCTCCAGTGTGGGCACAAACAAACGCCTCGTACCATGCCCCACTGGTTTCGTTACGAATTTGAACTACATGCGTAAGCGCAACAGATTCATCCTCTCGTACTAAATATTCAAGGCTGGCAGGATGTTTGTTGTACTTTCCCTCCAGAGCTGATTCGACATCAGGTATAATGGAATCAACGGTCAAAGATGGGGTTGATGATGCGATGTTGGCTGTTCCGTGGTGAGTTGACATCAGATCTGTTGATGAGGCATGATACGCACTGGGATTCACAAAGGAAGAACCAAATGCTACGACTTTTCCACTCTTCCAGGCGATATTGGCGACGGCGTTGGAGAATGGAATGCCCTCCTGTCGTAGTGCACGAATGAACAGGCAATATCGACTACAACGTGTTACAGTACTTACATGGTACTGTTTGACATAAGCGAACTTCTGATCGACTCCAGTGAAGCCTGAGCGATAGCCGACCTGTGAAGCATTGACGCCAAGGTGAGACCGAATAAAGGCAATTGCAGAGTCGTTGAGAGCGGGTGTATCTAGTAGATTATTTCTGAATCCTTCAGGGGCCGGAGATTCTATGCCATCCTGTCCGAATGTCTGGAATCAAGTTAAGTTTCACGTGGGAAGCTTCGGCGGATGGGGAGACTTACTTTAAAAGTAGACTTTGGGTGGAAAGCCTTAACCTGTAATGATCGTCCAATGTGTCGGACACGGTGAGTTGCATGCCTAGCATGGACCGGCCACGGGGCTGCGCGAACGAAAGATACCCAAAACGCGATGATAAAGAAAGAAAGCATTCGAGAAGATGCCATTACCGGAATGGCAAGAATTAGAAAGAGACGAGGGAAGTGGTGAAATTAAGGAGAAGAGTTTTAAAAAGAAAGGGCCAGGGGATTGTCATTGAACAATATAAAATATCGGGTATGCATCCATCCGGAAATAACTTGTATGGCATTTCCTTTCACGGTTGCTAGGTTGACGAGACAATAAGTAAGCCTTAACAACCGCCTGATTATAAGTGACGTACTGTAGCGGTTGGCTTTCGACGAAACAGTTGGACTACCTGTCCCATTAGAACAAAGATCGTTACTATACTGTGACCCGTTACTCAGAGTGGACAAGGTTCTGGTACTGCCAGTCATTTCCATAGCGGGAAAGCCAACCGCTACAGATACTTACGAATTGTCGTCACCCTCAGCTTTTTGAATTCAGAGTCCTTTCATTTGAATCAAACTAGTTACAACCGGGTAAATCTCAGCATGATATAGTCTAGTCACGGACATCATTGTAAACGTCTGGTTAAGGAGAAGAAGCACCGTCGTGTAAGAATAATAGGAGGTGTCAAGCGAGTTATTTGTCTTCTGCTAAGTACCTTGAACTTGTACTTGTTGGTGCTAATTCCTCTTAGCCATGACTGTCAGTAAACCACAATAGAATTCCTTGGCCGCCCTTGAGACCCAATGGATGATGTACTTCCGACTCAGATGATTTAGGGAAGTGAATATTTGAATTTGTGACAGGTGATTTCGATTAATGATCGAATGATAGATGAAAATAATAATTATTTATGTATGTAAATCAGCTGGCTTCATTGAAACTGCACCAGCTGTGCCATTTAAATAGAGCGTCTGTCCCTGTGCTTCTTGTGCAATTCGTTTCCTAGCTTGCTCCAGCTCATATTAAAGGAGACTGGGTGCGTCAACCGTTTATTGCAGTCATCATAATGAACTTCTGACCTCTGGCCTGCCAGACAGTTGAAGAGCTGTTGATATGGATGACGAAACTGCAGAGATCGAGCTCGTGAGTTCCATGGCACAATTGTTTCTGTAGCTAAATGTATTTCCAGTTGGAGCAGAATTTAAACAAGACCCGCCAAATCTCTCAACGCATGCTATGTTCGTCTCGAGGAAGAGCTCAAAGGGTTTCTGTACTTACCTGACCAGCTATCCTGGACAGCTTCGATACAAGACTCGCAAAACTAGAAAAGTCTATTTTGCCATTGTACACTTCAACGCAGATCCTGAATCGAAGAGCCTCTAGTGCGTTTGTTTTGCAAATCGTATCAATATATCTCTGATGAGAGTAGACATCGACAGGACGTTAGATAAGATGGACCAGGTTACTAGCAGTGCAGAAAGTATGGAGGAGGAGGAAGCTTTGATAATAAAGGGGTGAGTATGAGTTACATTACTAGTCTAAAAGGCGGTTAACGTGCAACAGGCCGCAAACTGGACAACTGGACAAATATCGAGCGGCAGTTGAACGTCTGAACGCCAGTATCGCATTCAAATCATCAGATCAAGATTCTGCACAAACTGTCCGTTACTTCAACTCCAGTCCGCGATCTCGGATTAATTTTGTCCTCGCAGGCACGGCTCGTAGAAGCAGGTGTTAAGAAATTAACTCAACTCTACACCAAACTCGTCGCAGAGGTGTCGTCCGGCTCAACACCGGCCCCAGGCGCAGAATGGTCAATGGCACCTTTCCCCTCAAATGTTCTTACCACACTACGACAGCTCGTCGCATTCCTGCGCACACTCCCACTACCGTCGACGCACCCCTCGCACCCCGCAGCGCAAACCATTCTGACGACGCTCCAGGATGCACAACGAGGCTATGCCGACATGCGGGGTGTCTGGGCGCAGAAGTGTCTCGAAAGCCAAGGGAAACGATGCATTGATAGGGCAGACACGATCGAACCCGTTCCCGCTGGCAAGGAGTTCGGCAAATGGGTTAAGCTGGTGTTGATTGTGTGCAGCGACGAATACCAACTTCTTTCGCAGCTCACACCCCTAGCAAGCACGTCAATGCTTGCATCGTCGTTCAATACACTCCTCACGCCGATACTCAAGCTTTTCAGCACGACTCTGACATCTTTTGTCACCCTCGTAAAGAAATCCCTCCCGAAATACTCTTTCCTTGCACTTGCGGCATACGAGTCTATGTTATCGATGCAGTCTGAGTGGGATGATCTTTTGTCACGACGTGGTAACGAGAGGAAGAAAGACACGAACGAGGTTAAGGATGGACTGAATAGTCTTCGAGCAGTCTGCCTTCGGAGTTTTCCTGAGTTCCTTGCGGATCTGAAGCTTGGAGCCATGAGCAGAGGCGGGGAGCTTATATCCACAAGTCTCGCTGATTTTGTGATATCGGTATGTTATCCACATCAGCTTGTAACAGTTATGGGTAAACTATTACTCCAGACAATTAGGTATATGGAAAAGCTGCCCCAGGTTCAGGCGGCAGTTGGATCGGCGTTGTTGACTCTTGGCGACGGCAACTGGAGGATGGGCGAAGGCGTTCAGGTGGGGAAAACAACGACAAAATCTAACGAGAGCGACGAGAGCGTTCTTTTGGAACACTTTGTCTGTGAGTATCATCACTAGATGACTTTCAATAGGTCTCAAATCGGCTTTTAGATGACGTCGTCGTGACTTCTGTAAATAGTGTGAATACACTCTCCCGAACGACTAGACGACCCGCAATTGCCTCAATCTTCCTCCTCAACAACGTTTCATACCTACGTCACCATCTTCTCATGAATCCAGTCCACCCAGCGCTATCCTCTCTACTCCCCCCAAGCGCTAAAGACTACCTAAACTCCAACTTCCGAACAGCAAAAGTTGCATATTTTGACTCAAACTTCTCACCGCTCATACAGGCGCTAACAGACGACACGAAAGAGAAGTCCACCTTGTTGAAGTCTTCTGCCACAAAGGAGAAGTTAAACAGGTTCTTTGATTTATTGGAGGAAGTCATGGAGAGGCACAAGTTCGCCAAGGTAATGGAGGATGATGTTGAGGGGAGGGAGATTATTGGCGAGGAGGTTGTGAAGCTCGTGATACCTTCTCTGCAGAGGTTCTCGCAGAAACAACGCGATAACAAGAGTATGTTTTTTTTTTGTACTTTTCGCATGGACTGCACTGATGGGTCGTTTTTCAGACCAGAAGTGTAAGTTCCATCTACTATTTTCTGTTGCATTGATCGTTGAAATGTAGTTCTAGATATGAAGATGTCCCCAGAGGCGGTCGAGACTCAGCTGAAAAGTATCTTCCGCTAATATTAACATCCTAGACGAGATGCTCGTCAGGCTGTTAGGACCTATTGCCTGCCGAGTTTCGAGTTTTTTTTACCCGTTGTCGAATATGACTTGATACCCTATTACTGAACTACCTCTGGGGCCATTCAAAAAAAAGCATGTTGATCATGAGTGTCCAGAATGAAAATAAAAGCTACAATTGGCGTATGATTTCTGTATGGCACACGCCGTACGATTTTTCTTTGTCTTTCTTAATCCTTTAAAGCCTCGGCTCATCTGCAACTAGAAGCTAATTCAAGTTCTTGTGGCGAGAAAGTATCTGGTGACATACAACATTGTATGGATAGACTAATGTACTCCGAAATCGGTGTCCAGGAATAGAACAAGTGAGAGCGCGAGCAGCCCGATAATGTGCTTGATCGAGTAAGGGTCAACCATTCCCTAACTGGTAATATATGACAGTGATTCTCGACTACCTCGCAGAAATTAATCCATTTGAAGAACCGTCTGCGATCCGTCAAGTCTAGCTTAGAGTTTGTACTTGATATACGTAATACATCCACTGCGATCAAGGCTAACGCTGCCTTTGTCTTCCGGTGTCATAGCAGATAAAAATTATCATCATAGCATTTCTTGGTGTTTCATTTAGACTCTCCTGTCTAGACTCAGCTTGGTATGCAACAAGTCGAAGGCAATTATTGCATACAACAAATTGCAGTGGCCCAATTCCAAAGATCCAGGAAAACGCAGGAAACACCATCGCCGTCGGAACATTACGACAGTAAATATATGCTGCTATTTACAGCTTGCGAAACCCGTTTTTGCATCCGTTCGGAGGCGAGAATGGAAGACTCGGCGCTTAGTCGCTTCAGGGCTGAATGTTGGGAGTTCCTGGTCAGGAAGACGCGTATTTTTCAGGTAAAGCCATGTAAGGACCGCACAGATTCTTCGAAGAAGTATAGATTGTCGATCAAGATGCCTTCTGAGGACGAAAACATCTTCCACCCATGCTATTGCAAAATGCGTCTTGAATGACGAAGTTATCTCTGTTTAAAAACGAGATATTTTTTAAGGTTGTATGTAATCTTGGCTTGGTCTTGCTCGGTACTGTTGATGACTTGAGAACCGCAACAATCGGCCTTCAATGAGACTTAATACATATTGCTACATATGTACGGTTGCGGAGCTGCCTTCGTTTAGCCAAAGAAGCATTCACCAAGTTCCAAAATTGTTTGTCAGATGGGGGTACTGTAATTCACATTTCATGTAAATCAGGAACGATGTCGCCCAGAACATGGTCCGGAGTTCTTATTGATGCGTTCTTGCTGTTCCAAGCTACTGTTCTTACATATTACTTAGCGAATTTTTCATGTTTCAGCCAGTACAATCGATCTCAAGGTGAATTTAGGCTCTGTAGAAATATATCTCTTAACTTGGCTGAGTACAAGGCTCCACAGGTGGTAATTCATTTGGGACACCATCCAACTCCGATTAAGTCTGAGTACTGTGGCAATCCTAGGTACTAGTAGGCACGGTGTAATGTGCTAGTATCGTGGTTCAGATGCAATGAGTAGCATTTTACAGTTATCCTTTTAATTCCTTATTCGTCTTCGCTGTGAATCTGTGAAAATCTGTCTAGGAAACACATCCATAAACGCAGTTCTGAGGTCACCGACAGCACGATGGAGCGCTGGAGAACGATATACGTAGTACAACACCCGCAGTATCAAACACGGGACGATTTGGACATCGATAGAATTTCCTGGTATCATCAATTATATGACGTTCCGGAAATTCACTCGGACGATTTGCTGTCATGCTATTAGGGCCAAGCATCGCTGTTTTGCATTGATGATATACACCTACCGCTGATCCAATCCGTCCTTTAAAATTCCCAAGCCTCCCAAATGATCAAAGAAATTCATAGTGAGTGTCTTGACAACTCTACTGTGTGATGATTCAGATTTGTTGCCATCTGCGAGGCGTTCCACGCACTCCGCGCGGATTTTGATGGATGGTCCTACACACACATATTTAGACATACAAGCTAACGTTTGTGATTGTCGACATCGATCGACGATCGTCAAGGCACGTGCCTTTTTTACTCCGGGCCGGGACCAGAGCAACAGGGTGATGTCAAGGTCTGACGGCTGTCATCACGTAGTATCCATACCTCGTCCTCGTTTTGCAATGCTATGGGTACATGAGTGCTGGTTCAATCACGCAGTAAAACGTGCTCCTAATCGTAGAGAATATAAGGGGATGTAACTCAGAGTGGTCGCGACGTTTTGGGGATTTTTTTTCCATCCATTTACATGTATTTAATTTGGTGCTATATTTGCGCACGTGTCAAAGATCGAGTGTCACCCACACACATTAAAGTTATTTTGTTGTGACAAACTGTGTACTTTGTGTGCACTATACCGTATCAGGCGTACAGAAGTTGATCATTTGAAGTTGATGATATTCTCGGAACAGCCATCCAGGGCAGTGTTTCATCGCCGTCTCAAGGAGCACCACTATGCAATTATTTGCCTCACAACTAAACACACAGGCTATGTGTACATAGACAGCGGGACGTTGGCTTTCAAGAGTGCAGCCGAGAAGGAACGGAAAATCGTCTGTTCCATGAGAATTGTTGATATCCGACGGAATGACTTTGACCCTTAGATCCATCACGCCAAATTGGCCCCCGGCCACGAGCTAAGTATGTGTTATGCTGTATTATGCATGTCATTTATATAGCGTCAAGTCCATCTGCCAGCCATGTGCCCCCCTGACTTCCGACGCCCGTACGTCTTCCCCAATGGTGGATGGGCCCATACCTCCAGATGACCTCCAGCAAGACCGTTCCCTGTTCAATGGGATCCTCGTATCTGCGTTGGCCTACGGTGAGCTTTCTCTCTCGATGTTATTAACATGAGCCCCTAATTGGCTCGTTAATCCAGGCGCCCTTGTAATGCTGTACGCTCAGTTAACGCAAGTTCTGCTCTCGAGACCGAAACGAGGCAAGATGTATGGAGCTATTGTGGGGTATTCGACATTGTTGTTTTGTTTGGCTACTGTCGCCATAGCCGGGGCTTTAAAGTTCGCGGAAACCACTTTCGTCAATAATCGCCTCGAAGCTACCGGCCCTAAGAATTTTTGGGACGGTCATTTGATGGACAAATTCCACATCATGAATCAAGTCTGGTCTGTTACCTTTCATCTTGTCAACTCTCTCATCTTTGCTTGCTCACACTATATCCAGCGCAACCCTGATGCCCTGGATTGGAGACATCATGATGGTTCGTTGCTTGACGGCGATTGTAGACGATACGTTAACGCAGAACTTCTCCAGTTATATCGGGTCTACGTCGTTTGGAACTCTAACCGCTTGATTATTGTCTTTCCATCTCTTCTATATATCGCAAGAATCGGTGAGTAGTGGCTTCTTGTACTCCCTGGATCCGTCCGAATCAATATAATCCAGCAATGTCTATACCATTTCTTATCTCTCAAACCCGACCTGCGGATACATGGTGGGCGTTGCATTCACCACTCTACTCCACCATTTTCTACTCCCTCTGCGTATCCCTCAACCTCTTTGTTTCCATTGTAATCGCTTTTCGGCTGTTCA
The DNA here is from genome assembly GCA_018851325.1 of Termitomyces sp. DKA19. Lineage (NCBI taxonomy): Eukaryota > Fungi > Basidiomycota > Agaricomycetes > Agaricales > Lyophyllaceae > Termitomyces > Termitomyces sp. DKA19. The sequence continues at coordinate 12,218 of JABCKS010024995.1, read as the reverse complement.
GGATGAGGTCAAAGGTTGAGGAAATAATGGGCAAACTCCATGCATCTTTCTACACAGGTTTTGTAACCATCATTGTCGAGTCCGGCGCCCTCTTCACGATATGGGGTTTGACATATGTTATTCTCATGTCACGCAACAGTACACATGGCCTGACTTTCCTCTTGCCCTACACACACGTTCTTGTGCGCACCACGATTCATATTTCTATGTGCGTTGTGCTAATTATGTCTGGTAAATAGGCAATTACTCGTATGCTCATCACATTGCGAATGGCTCAGGACAGGGCCTGGTCAAAGGAACTAGCTTCCGCGACTGCCGGTGGCATTGTCGACTGGCAGATATCGTCAACACATAGCATTCCTCTTCACGACGTACCCGCGAGCTCTACACCTATGTATTCGATGCCAAGGAAGTATCAGGATTCCTTGTAAAATAAACATGACTTTGTACAGTAATCCATATGACACGCCCTCTTCCTTCACATTCATTTTCGTTAGATACCGCACTTGCCAATTAATCTTCATCTAGCCATAGACTACGACCACAGAAGTTAGTGGATACATTGAGTATGACCAGGCCATAACCACATGTGATTAAAAAAATATAAGATCCTTATACAGCCTTATACAGTCGCATTAAGTCCGAGGCAGCCACTGCTGAGCGCACGGCTGAGCAACCGGATATGAAAGTGTCAAGGCTTTCATTGATTGTTACTTGACAGATTGACAGGTGTCTCGCAGACCCATTCCGACAAATCCCCGAACATACATAATATGTAGTGACTAATCATCAGACAGAGAATTTCCCTTAGACCAGTCAGTACTAGGTGTTATGACCATGCCTTCGGCATGGATGTTTGGTCTTAGTCTCAGTCGTCTATATATATTATTTGTGCAGTTCATACAAAATGTTACAATTACAATGCTAGTGTCCAAGTACAAAATTATTAAGTGGGTCTTGATTTCAAAACTTAGTGCTTAGTTCCAATTCCAACTTTGCTGTGCTCAGTAAACTCAATGCTTAGTCCCAGTCCCAACTTTGCAATATTCAGTGACTCAGTCTTTACTCTAACTTTACTTTATTTGGTTAAGGCTCCATATTATATATTTCGGTAGCTCAGTCTTGACTATAAGCTGAATTCATAGTTAGTAACTCAATGCTGAGTCCTAGCCATAACTTTGCTGTACTCAGTTAGGGCCTTAAGCTCAGAACTCAATGTTTAGTCCAAGTTTACTGTGCTCAGTTAGAACCTTAAGCTCAGAACTCAATGCTTAGTCCTGGGCTTAACTTTGCTGTACTTAGTTAGGACCTTAAGTCTAAAACTCAATGCTTAGTTCCAGCCCTAACTGAGAGCAGCAAATCTTAGTAAGTCAGTCTTTACCCTAACCTCACTTTATTTAATTAGTGCTATAAATATATATATCTCAAGAACTCAGATTCTATTCTAACTTCACTTTATTTAGTCAGGGCTCTAGATATGTATTTCATTAACTCAGTTTTTACCATAAGCTAAATTCAATGTCAGTTAACACTAATTAATCAATAGATAGGTTAATACACACTTTTGTTATTCTAAAAATATTTTTTTCCGGGATTTTAGTAACTTAAAATATTTCAATAGTAGTTGATATGGTATAATATTCAGTATATCAATAGCCTAAAATTGTTGAAGTTTCTCCAATAAGCTGAACTCAATGTTAGTTAACATTGATCAATCACTAGATTGGCCAATATATATTTTTTTATTTTCAAAACAATTCTTTAAAGATTTTTAGAGCTTAAAAAAACAAAATTCACTTATATGATGACATATTCAGTATAATGTTGTCAAACTTTTACTAATAAGCTGAATTCAATGTCTGTTAACACTAATTAACTAGAAAATAGACTAATATATACTTTATTATTGTAAAAGCAATTTTTTAAGTATTTTAATTAGTATATTTAATGCATTTGAGGCTAGGTACATGCACATAGGGAAAAAACCAAAGTTTTCAATGCACAAATTTTAGCCAGCTCTGATAAATCTAATATCAGCACTGACTTTCCTTTTTTTTTCACAGGGGTCATCACTTGATATATAGACAAGCTACAATTTGTGCCTTTGGCATAAGTCTGTAGTTTTTGCTAAGACCCAGACCCAACCTCACTGTTCTTGGTTAGGTCTTTGACATCCAACTCAATGCTTAGTCCTAGCTCAGACTTTGCTGTGTTCAGCTAGAGCCTTAAGTTCAAAACTTAATGCTTAGTCCCAGCCCAAACTTTGTCACTCAGTTAGGGGCTTGAGTTTAAACTTGATGCTTAGTCTCAGCCCAAATTTTGCTACATTTAGTTAGGGCCTTGAGTTTAAAACTTCTCAATACTTAGTCTCAGTCCAAGCTTTACTATGCTCAGTTAGGGCCTTGAGTTCAAAACTCAATGCTTAGTTCCAGCCCAAACTCTGCTCTGTTCAGTTAAGGCCTTGAGTTCAAAACTTAGAACTTAGTCTCAGCTCTAACTTTGCTATGCTTAGTTAGGACATTGAGTTCAAAACTCAATGTTTAATTTTGGCCTTAACTTTGCTGTATTCAGTTAAGGCCTCATGTTCAAAACTTAATACTTAGTTTACTGATGCTGAAATATATTGTATAAAGTTTTATATTGATCAAAAACCTTAATATCTTAGACAACTGCATTATCAGAAAAATTCTATAAATTCAAGCTATAATATACATCAGGTTTGTATACTATCAAGAAAGAAAAAGAATATATGTCTAGTCAGTACAGTATCAAGAAATATCTAGTCAAGTACTAAAATTTAGAAATTAGTAAAAGAAAAAGGTCATATCAGAATTTACACTTACATTTGTTAAATATTCAGGATTTCCTAATATACAATATTTGCAGTCCTTTGTGATGTATTTTCTAGTGCCAAAATTTCTTTAATACTATTTCTTAATATGCATTGAGAAAGTGCAACATAAAGTTAACTATATACAAAGACAAATTATCAGAGATCCAGTCCAATGTGTTTGGCTGATTGCTCTTGAGACTTGATGATTGTTATAGCAAAAGCTAATCAAACTGGAAATTGTTTTCTACATAGTGGGATAGATAAATCTTTTTCAGAGATGTTAAGGTTGATTCTTGAAATCATGACAGTTGATGTTGCAAACTTGGTATCTTCACTAATGATACAACATTTGAGGACTTGGATGCTAATATAAGTGATGATCATTCTTGTCCCATTGGAAAGCCTTTTGGTAGAATCCAAATTCTTGAGAAGCATAATAGAAATACCAATCTTCAAAGCTAGCTTAGTCAAAGACAAACTACTAGCTCTCAAAGAGTTGAGGTATTCCACTGGATATAATGCAAGGCTATTGGCATCTCCATTATCAGAATGAATAAAGTCTGCACTTTACAGTATTCTTCTCTATCCTCAAAATTTCTGTAGGACTTATGAATTAATGTCCTCAATATCAGAATTCCAATCTGAAAGAATAGTCCTGTTCAAGTAATCTTGATTATTTTAAGAGTGCCCAACCTTAGGATAAGTAAAAGAAATCAATCCTATACAGAATTTTTACTACAAATCATGATTTCAGGAAGTTGTACTGTTTTTCTGGACCCCAGATTCTTCCCAGCCCCAATATCCAATCACTAAGCTGCATAAGCAATATTATCAGGAGTTTGATCCAATCTTATATCTTAAACTAAGTAGTGAACTTGCATATAATCCCAAAGTCTCTTTCTTTTAAGTAAAGCAGCACTGTCTGGGTCCTTATTGAATGACTGGTAGAGTTTGCTGAAAATCTTCTCTAAAAACTACAGTGACTCTACTAAAAGAAATGTCCTTCTCCAAGATGTCTCTGAACCTATAATTTACAAAGTTGATAGCATTTTTGTGTTATATTGGAACTTTACTTCAGATAACAGCTTTGGTTTAAAGTGAGAGTTGGGCCAGATTAGTTTTTCTCTTAATATTGATAATAGATGTATTCAGAGGAGAAATGAGAATTTTGAAACTTGAATGAGGAGTTCTACTACCCTCCAATAATAGGGCAGCAATTTTAGATCATGCTATATATAATGCATTATCTCTATTGGCATAAACAGCAGAAGCTAGAGTATTGCAGGCAAAGGTTTTGCTACATCCTCTTGCACTGTGAATGAATATCATCTTGCTCAAATTGTTTTCCAGAGTTCATCACAGTATTGAAGGTCTTTGATTGTTCAGCATTGAACTTAGCCTTGTTTTCATTAACCTTCCTTTTCAAATCAGCATTATAATTGGTTTCTTCTTGCAAAAGTCTGTTGCCTAAGTTTGTTGAATCAGTATGAAAGTTAATACTCTATACAAGGGACAATTACCTAGAATGAAATTCCAAACTTACTGAGGTTATGGCATATTAGGGAAATCTTAAAGGGTTTTGCCAAAGTTCATTAAGTTGTCATTGATAAGGTAAAGGCCATAGTCATAGATATCTTCATTAGTAATAATTCAATCTCAGTATTGCTTCACACATTCTAATCTGTGTTGAAGATCATCACAAATAAAATGTTTGAATTTATTCCATAGAGCCTCTAAAGTAGTAGGAGCACAGTAAAGTAGGATGGTACAGAAGAGTTGTCTGAGAACTGATCCTAGTAGATAGGAGCTACTTTAGCAAGACATTGTCTCCATTTTGCATCATTTTCTTCAAGTCTAAGGGCTTTGTATATTTCCTTGTGAGTTGGATATATATAGCCATTGACTGTTCTGATAATGTTACATTTGTCACAACTGTTGAGAGCATTCTGAGGTAAATGTCAGGACCCCACTAATTTCTCCCTCACTACCTCTAACAACCACCAAGACTGTCTCACCCAACTCTGGAATGTGCCTGCCCCCTACCTGGATCTTGCCTACAGCCTGTGCATTGCTGGATCACTAGCTCATGCATTTCTGAGCCCAACCCTGACAACCTCCTTAGAACATGCCTTATGTATTACTGGATCACTAGCAAGACTGCTTCTTGAGTTCCAACACAACCTTGGAGCCTGCCTCAGCTTTGAAACACTTCTGCCCCATGGATCTACCCTTAGAGCCTGCTCAGACCATGCCCAGACCCTGCTATAACAAAAGCCAAGTCCCAGACAGGTGCTGCCCACCTAGGAGCCCTCTACCATTCCCAACTTTCCCAAAAGACCTTGAGTATATAGTCCTAAAACCCCATAGTCAGCCAGTAGTCTTGATATTGCATACTTTCATCTACTTTTTGTTTTTCTACTCTCTCTATCTCTATTTCTGCTTAATCTATTCTCCTTCTCCTTTCTTTCACTTGTCTGGCATAGTTGTCTTGGTTTGCAGAATACTTCCATAGACTTCAACCACCTCTGCCTTTGCTATATCAGCTCTGGGACATTGCCTAGCACCTGAATCAAGCCTGAAATACTTGTATGTTCCTCTTCCCATCATTGACTGATGGACTAGCAGGTTCTTATTCTTAGAGGTGAGCTTCAGGTTCTCCAGACCTGACATAATATGAAGACTCTCTCCACTTATTGGACACTTGATAGCCTACTATGCTGGCCCTCTACTGGCCCACTGCCACCTATGCTATGGACTCTTACACCAACCCAATTGCACCAATCTATTATGTGCAACCTCTGGTTACACCTCAAAACAACCAGACCCTCTATTTGCAACCACCCCCTTTCCAATCCTTGCACTGGTACTGGCCAATAGCTATACATGGATTTAGGCTGAGACTTTTGGTAAGTCAGGGCCCAGCTCCCAACTGGCATTTCCTGGCACCTCCCTCCACATAGGACCCCTACATGGGACTGCATCCAGAAGGCCCACCAAGAGCCTTGAATATAGAGTGGAACCCTCCAGTACCTGTCAGCACTGGTCCATTCACTGCTGGAGCAGGGTACACACTAGGGGCCAAGGGCTACTTGCTCTCAACCTTAATTGTATGCTCCACACCTCCCCAGAGGGGGCCTATAGCAGCTCTAGCTGTCCTTATACCTCCTACACTTATGGGACTTAGAAACATGCCCCAGATGGGAGGGGACTCCCTACTCCAGCAGGAAGAGCACATGACAGACTACTCTTAACAATGCATGATCCTACAAGAACTCCAACTCCTATAAGTAGACTGCTTCCAACAGATCTAGAAGTCTCTTTAAGAAACTGGGGTAACCCACCTTGGGGGCCACTACCAAGGTCTGAGCAGACTGCCTGGTAACATTCTTTAAGCTTTATGAGCAAGAAAACCTATTAGCATCAGCCCTTAACTTTTTCTGGGATGACACCTCCTTGTAGAACAAGCTATATAACCTAGTTAGGGAAATGCACATGTTGCCATTGCTAGGAAGGTTTGAGGACCCCTTTAACTCCATATACTTCTTTCACCTGCAACAAAAAATAGACCAGGCCCCCTGCCAGCCTGCCAAAGCCCTAAACAATGGAAACCAACACCAGGATGACCTGGACATGGCCTTTTCCCTACTACAAAACCTCAACCTCTCTAGCAAGCCATTTGATCAGCCCATGTCTAGAATAATAGAACTTCTGGCCCAACCCTGCTCCAACTTGGCCCCAGGCATGGGGACCTTCCATACATGGGACCAGAATCCCTCCCTGGCCACACCAGCCATGGAGAATGGCAGGAACACTTGGTTCAAACACACCCTCATCTATATTGACAAAGAACCTTGTGTAGAGCTCACAACAGATGTTCTGCCACCCCAAAACCCCCAAGTCTAGGACCCCTCCACACATTTTAACCCTTATGACCCTCTCCCTGCCCACCTCTACCAGCACTGGCACCTACAGCAGCATCCAACCCCTTCCCAGGCCTGAGGCTTCAGAGAGGCCACTTTGGGCCCCTTGGAGGGCCATTCAGAACCTTCTGAGGACCCCTATGGACTACCAGAGGACTCTTTTGGGACTCTTAGCAGACCTTCTGGCAGACACTCTGGCAGACCCCCTTTCAAACCCTCTAATGGACCTCCAGAAAGACCACCTCCTGGACCAGGATAAGAAGCACCCCATAGTGGAGGACCTCTGGGAGGAGGGCCTTCTGAAGGTTGGGGCCCCACTGTGGGCACATTCCTACCAGGAGGAGTGGGGAACCATTATTATTACTACAATAATACAGCCTCTCTCCCCTGGAATCCTGAAGATTGAGCAAAAGCTAACAAAATCCATGAGGTTTTAGCCCACAAAGGTCAATTGGACATCCAGAAGCCAGAACTCTTCCACAGTTGTAACTCCTGGAAATGGTACACCTTCCTGGTACAATGTCTCAACATGTTCTAGGGAAAGCCAAATACTTTTGCCACTAACAAGGCCCACATTGCATTTACTTCCTTCTATTTGCAAGGGATTGCCCTAGACTACTATACAGCCCTTTTTTGGTACAACCCCTACCACCTGCTATTCACTGACTAGGAAGCCTTTGCACAGGAATTCTCATTAAAGTTCAGGGTTTGCAATACTGTCACTAAGGCCAAAAAGAAGCTTGTGTCACTCTGGATATCTCTAAAGGAGTGCTTCACAATGTTTGTTGTTCAGTTCAAGAAGGAGGCCTACAAGACTGGCTGGAATTACCACATATTGTATTTCTAACTCAATGAAGCCCTCTCCAAGTGAATCCATGAGGTCCTCTGCCTTGCACCAAAGCAATCCACTTATAAGGACCTTAAGAGCCTCATTACCTGCATTAACCAGCACTACTAGAAAGACCTCTCCAGTTCTGGGACTAGCTGCTGAGGCTACTTCTCCCACCCTTCAGGGGGATCCTGGCAACCCTGCAATAGGCTTCCCTGACTCCCTAACCCTACTATAACCAGTCTCCTTGCCTGGAATCCTGACCAACCCAGTCCTAAAAATGCTGTACACTTTCCTGCCTAACTTCAGGCAGTTGTCCCAGATCCCAATGACCAGGGTGATGCCCTGATGCAGGGGGACAGCAACTCTGAGTCTACAAGCAAAGACCCAGAGAACAAATTATTGCAGACTAACCAGTTATGCTGGCCAGACTGTCCCTGAGTAGCCATTTCCAAGAAAACAAAGGAACAACAATACAGAGCAGGAGTGTGCCTGCTCTGTGGCAAACCTGGGCACTTTGTCCAGGAATGCCCAGAGCAAGGTGCCCTTGGACAAGCTATCTGGACCATAGATGGGGACAAATTTGAGTTCTAGTGTACAGAAAACAAATCAGCAATTTAGTTGACTTGGAAGATGCACTAAATTGTGGAATTAACCCCAACATCTTTTCTGCCACAGTCTCACACATACATGCTTTGATACCAGCTCCAGACACCCTCACAGCTTATCTCTCCTTCTGATCCTCCCAATCTTTCCTGCTCTGCACCTCCCTCACCCCCTTCCCCTGCTCTGACACTGTCAACACCCTAATAGACAGTGGTGTCACAAACAACTTTGTTGATGACAATTAGGTCCATCTCTCCTCCCTCCTCTGGATTTAATTGCCCAACCCTATCCAGCTTCAGCTGTTTGATGGTGGGCTGTCTTCTGCTGAAGAAATCAACTACTACACATATGTTCCCCTGCACTTTGACAATGGCATGCAACTCAAGCTCTGGATGCTTATCACCTGGCTGCACAAATCTGCCTTCATGGTCCTGGGTCTCTCCTGGTTATGCTCTGTCAACCCCTGCATTGACTGGCAAATCCTCATTATGACTCTGGACTGCACAGACCTCTTCACCATTCCTTTCTCCCTCCCCTCTGCCTTGGATCTAACAAATGCCAGAAGCCTCAGCAGATTGCACTTGACCTTGGCACATTCCTTCATTATCAATATCATCCTCCAATCCACAAGTACTACCTATGCCATACTCCTGGACAGCAGGGCTACAGGAACCTTTGTAAGTAGGGAACTGGGCCTCCCAGATAAGGTGTTAGATGTTCCTGTCAAGTTGCAACTCTTTGATGGGATTCCAACACCCTCCAGAGCAATCTATCACCACCACATTAATGGCATCTGCCTCACCAATGGCCTGGAATTTCCTGTTGACCTCCAGATCACCCAGCTACATCCTGCTACCCCAATCATTCTTGGGTTACCTTGGTTATGAGAGGCCAACCCCAACATTGACTGGAACTCCATGAGTATGATATTTGACAGTGAAGATGCTTAACTGGCTGCTGGGATATTGCTCCAATCCTAATGCTTCCCCACTATTAAGGATGAACCTGACCCTGACTGCCCCTCTACTCCAAACCCTGGCTCTTCTCTTCAACCCTTGTTGTAGGACCTTAAGGGGGAGGAAGGGAACTATGATGCCAATAAGCCTCATTCCCTAGAAAACCTTAACACTGATACCAGCACTTCCCCCTTGATTCCCCCTCCCACACCCTCCCCTATGACCACACCTTCTGTAAACTCCCCTCCTAGAAACCCCCCTTGACCCCCACCCTCCAACTTCTTCCCATTTCACATCCCCTGCAACAGGTTTCAAGGGCCATCTTTTCCCTGTACTACTTCCTTCAATCCAAGAAACTCTTGGAACTTAAATGAAAAGACCTCTGGATATAGTCCTTGCATTATAGGGGCTACCCCATTTGCCAGAATCCTCTATGACAGGACCCAGGCCTACCAGCTGTATGTAACCCCTGTTGAACAGCTCTGAGCCCAGAAACCTCTGGACCCCATCAAGTCCAAGGAGGGAATTCTGCATGAGGTTGTGCCTCCCAAATACTATGAGTTTGCAAATATATTCTTGGAAGGAAGTGCCAAGGAGCTCCCCCTGCACCAACCCTACAGCCACTAGATTGATCTAGAGGATGGGGCCTCCCTCCCCTTCAGAAAGGTCTACAACATGTTGAAAACCAAGCTCCAGGCCCTCAAGGACTACATGGACAAAATGCTAGGAAAGGGCTTCATTTGACCCTTCTCCTTCTCTACCAGAGCCCCAGTTCTCTTTGCTAAGAAGAAGAATGGCATGCTCCACCTCTATGTCAACTACTGAGGGCTCAACCAGATTACAAAGAAGAACCAGTACCCCTTCCCTCTCATTGGAGACCTTGTGGATAGACTCCAGAGTACTAAAGTATATATAAAGATTGACCTCTGCTCCAGGTACAATAATGTTTGCATCACCCTCAGACACAAGTGGAAGACTGCTTTCCAGACTTGATACAGGCTCTTCAAATACCTAGTAATGCCCTTTGGGATGACCAACTCCCCTGCTACCTTCCAATACTTCATAAACAACATCTTCCACAACATGAATGATGTCTTTCCAGTAGTATACCTGGATGATGTCCTCATCTACTCTAGCTCCCTTGCAGAACACCAAGATCATGTCTGGCACATCCTGGAGCAACTCTGGCAGCACAACCTCTATGCCAAACCTGAGAAATGCTCCTTCCACACTTAGGGGGTCAAGTATCTAGGGATCATTGTCACTCTAGAAGGTATCTGCATGGACCTGGGCAAGGTCAACACTATCACCAACTGGCCCTGGCCATGGAATGTGAAAGAACTCCAGTCCTTCCTTGGCTTTACAAGCTTCTATTGCAGATTCATTGACAATTACTCTGGAATCATGAAAAGGCTCACTCACCTCACCTGGAAAGGAACTGAGACTTGAACTGTCAAGACATCTTTGAACTCCTCAAAACCACCTTCACTTCTGCCCCTGTCCTCCAACACTATAACTCCTCCCTCCCCATTGTCCTTGAACATGATGCCTCTGAATACATCCTTGCTGGAATTCTCTCCCAGACTGACCCTGACACCCAGGTTGCATTTTATGCCCACTCCATGATTCCTGTGAAACTTAATTATCACATCTATGACAAGGAGCTCCTTGCAATTGTGGAAGGCTTCTGGCAGTGGAGGGCATACTTGGAAGGTGCCTAGTACAGTATCTAGGTCTACTTGGACTACAACAACCTCCAGTACTTCATGACTACAAAGCAACTCAGCCACTGGCAGGGTCAACATTTCCTCAACTCCTTATTTTCCCTCATGGCTCCTCCTACTAGTCCCAAAAACCCTGCTCCTTCAGATCCTTATTCTCTCCTTGAGAACTCTGTCTACCAAGACAAATCCCAGTATATCAAAGGTATTAGGCACTATCCTGCCTTTACTTTGGCCATCATCCAGTTGGCAGAAGAAGCCAAGGCTAAAGGCTCCTCTGTCTTGGTTGCACATCATGTTGTCTTCCACAATCTCTGCCCTGTTTGCTTTGCAAGTTTCTAACTGGTACAGCACAGCATGTGCATGAATAAGTCAATGATGGCACATGATATGATCATATGCATTGACAAGTTGATGATGGCACATGACTTGATCATGTGCATTGACAAGTCAATGATGGCACATGACTGAGGTTTAAGGTCTTCATTTGTTTATTTAGCTTTCTTATGTCCCTTATCTGTCTTACTCCTAGCCAGTCATCAAAGATGTATCTATTGAGGTCTCTGGGCCAGATCCCAAAGGGGGTAAGGTAGAGAGCACTATTGAGGCTGTATTATAGCTACTATAGTCTCTACTGCTTGTTTTTAATCCTTACAACTTGTTGTCTTCCACAATTTCTGCCTTGTTTGCTTTGCAAGTTTCTAACTGGTATGCCATAGCATGTACATTGACAAGTCAATAAAGGCACATGACCTGATCACATGCATTGACAAGTCAATGATGGCATATGATGGAGGTTTATAAAGTTAGGGTTCACCTCACTTTACCTCCAGTTCTGTGACTTGTGTTGATTCTTCCTGTTTGCCCTGCCAATGTACACTCTGGAGGTAGAGATCCTCCTCACTATTTCCTTCATTCTTTTCTTCCTTCAATTCTTGTAGTTTAGATGGTGTAATATCAATCCATTCCTCTATATTGGTAGGCAGAGTGATGCTTTGCTTGGCTTTGTAAGGAATGACCCTAAATGCTGCCACTCTTTCTTACCATACTGTACCATCCAACTTAGCCACTATGTAGTTGCCCCCTTTAGTTCTTGTGAGCACTACCATAGGTCCTCAATAGTGAGCAGACATCTTCCCACTTAATGACTTTGCTGCCACTACATTCCTAACCAATACTAAGTCCTTTGGCTTAAATCTGTATTCCTTGATAGATGCTTCCTTTTCCCTTGTAAAATTCTCTGCCCACCTCAACTTTTCTTTACTAACTCTGTTCCTCATTTCTTCCACATGCTGGTAGTGCTTTGCCAGTGCTTGAGCCCTTAAGCCAACTAGTTCCTCAGTAGACACTGGT
>JABCKS010024994.1:24059-35420 GCA_018851325.1 Termitomyces sp. DKA19 | reverse complement strand
TATCTCCCACCCTATATTCTTTGAATTATTTTACTTATTTATAAGACTCACTATGGTCTCATTTAATCTTCATTCATTAATTATTTAATGAGACCTGTAATGGTCTTATGAGGGGGGTATGTAATGGCTCATGGTGCATTATAGCTCATACAATACATTTATTAATATTTACAGTCATTACTAATTATTAGTTATTTAACTTGTATATAAGTTGCAAGGTTAATTACATAACCTAGAGTAGTCTTTTCATACAACTGTAGCCAGAATCAATCAATAGGTTCTGACTTACGCTTCAGTGCGTGAAAGGCTCAGTAACTGCATTACAGTGATAATTAGTGATGAGAGGGGTTAGTTGCAACAAGGCAACAGGCTGGGGGAAATTCCAGCCATCTGTTTTGACTTTATATGTCTTATCAGGCCTGTTTATGCAAATATTATCCTTGTTATCATGCCAGCATCTTAAATGACATGCTTAAGGCACAATCCTTACTATCTGACAATAATTAGTAGTATTGATGCTATGCTACATATGTGAGATTCAACTGTTCACATGTATTGACCTGTCAATGCATATAGTGTCACCTGATCTAGTCACATGACTGTGCTCATATCCTTTTTCACAGAAACTGTGATGGTTCCAGGCACACTCTAAACCAGGTCCAGATCTGAATTAGCCTTGATGGGCTAGGCTCAATGAGGTGGCCTCTGTCACCAGACAGGTTTGAGCAATGTGGCATAGTAGCACAATGTTTGTCAAACATTGTGTGTATATATATATTTAGCTTAACTTTATTGGAAAGTGGATGTACTATGTTAGATAGTCCTGTTTTTAGGTAATGTGTATTTTCCTCTTTATAGCTCTGCTGTGAAGTATCAGTGTTAATTCACCACTAAGCCCTGGCACTGGAGTAGCAGAGGACTATGATGTAGCTCTGCTATGAGGCATGTGGTTAATCTCACAATTATTCAGTCCATGAATGGACTGGTACTATGCCCAGGTACTTTATAATACCTTAGCAAGTTATGTTAGGCTGAAAATACAAGGTATCATCAGATTAAGAGCCTGTATTGCTACAGGATTGACATACATTAGGTTACAATAAGGTTAAGGGACTGTACTGCAGTTAGTATAGCTCATGCTATCTAATGTTCACATTTACTTACTATAAGGAGGCAAGGTAGAACTTGTTTTGCATTCCACATACCTGATACCTTTCTCACTGAAGGTACTTAGGAAAGGGCAGCTAGAATGGAGTGGCTCACCAGGCCCCAGGTACCAGAGGAGACTTAGGATTCATATGTAACACAATGTCATCCTTGGAGTAATTCTGAGCATGTTTGTGTGTCTCAACCTTCTTTGTCTGAGGCTGTGAAGTTTGGGCTTCCACCAGTCAATGCATAACAATTTTCTTCCAAGATAATGTCAGGTCCACAAGGTTTAAGGTATGCTTATAGGAAGTGAGCCATCTATTATCTAGTATGTTTAATTCTTGGACATCTGGCATGAGAAGGATGAAGTCATCATGGAGGTCTGGTCTGCACACCACTAAGGGTGGACAAGCAGACACATCCACAGATTCTAAGGCCCCACATACCAGTGCCCAGTAAAGATCACATTCTGTTTAGCTATACTGGTTAGACACAATTTCAGCTTTAGTTAACCAACTTTGCCAGCTACTAGTAATCATTTTGCCAAGTTCTTTAACATTAAAGAAATCCCAGGCTTGATTAAACTCAGTTTTGAGAACAAACACTCCTTCATCATGCAACTCTTTGACATGGAGTCTGTTTTTCCAACATTTGTCAAACTGGGATTTAGCCCAGTTTCTTATCAAGCAATCCAGATAGCCTTGTGAACTATAGAGCCCAATAAGGTCTCTTACAGCATCTCTGTAGACTTTGATAGTGCTACTAAGTGTGGCCATTCATGACATTTTGCCCAAAAAGGTGCCTTGCTTGATATCTAATGCATGTGTGGAATGCTATGGGATTCTTTCATGATGGTTACATGCCTTCTGATACAACATATGCTGTAGCTTCCCATCATAATTACAATAGATTAACATATCCAAAAATGGCTGTGAAAAAGCCAACACATTCCATTCAATTGTACAGTTATAGAATTGTATACAATTAAGAATAGCTTGTGCCTCCTCTTCACTAGAGGCATAAATGATAGCTAGACAATCATCTATGTAATGACTGTAAAATGGAACATAATCATCTTCAAGGATACCACTTTCTTTCTCAAAGTGGAGACCATAAAGATTTGCCAAGTCTAAAGAGTTGGCTACACCTATAGCCAATCCTTGGTGTTGGTGATAGAATGTTCCCTTGAACTTCACAATCAAATTATCATTTCCTACATTAAGACAGTCAGTAAAGAACCAAAGCTCCTCCATGAGCTCTCCAGGAAAACTGTCTAGAAGTTGTTTGCTGACCATGAACTTTTGTCCAATGCAATGTTCAATGTAGTATTTGGCCACCAGGCCTTTAGCTTTGAGAAGATCTATATGTGGGTAGAAGGCAACAACATTGCCAGTGACAATAAAGTATTTGCAATGGGGCTGCAGTAATAATTTACTTAATTTTTGTGCCAGATCTTTCATTCCATGAATGATCAATGGCACTGGCATGATGATTGGTTTAAGTTTTTTACTGACATATTTAGCAGTGGGGTTTTGGATGGCAAAGTGACATGGTATAATTGGTCTGAATTTAACCAGAGTCTTATGTATCTTAGGGATACTATAGAATTCCGGGATTACAAAGCTTTCCACAGGGATGACTCCCTTCTTACTAGGAGGAATAAATTGTTGGAAGAATTTACCCAGTTGTCCAGTGGAGTCAAAGGTCTCCACTCAGTTCACCAAGGCAGACATGTCAGTTGCTGTCTTTGTTAGTTTGCTGAAGGTTCAGCAATTCTAATGATTTCTCTATGATCCAGTCTTACTGGCTTACAGCAATGCCTAAGTTCTTGTCTGTACCAGTAATGATATAATTGTGGGAGATGAGGAAATCTTTCAGGTAGTGTGTCTTGGGGTCTAGTGAGAAGAATAGACCCTTTGGAGATTGGTTGGGGATGCTAAGAAGCAAATAGTCAACAAAAGACCTCCCTGTGCAGAGACCATGCTGAATATATTCCAGTAACTGAGGTATCTTTCCCTTATGCTTATGGGGAACCTCAAAGTCAGAATCATAGTTGGACTCTTTTCCATATTGTTTGAAAGCAAAGTAGAGGCACCATAATAGGCACACTTTGAAATCTTCCCAAGCTGATCTTATTAAGTCCTTATTCACCTTGGTCAGGAACATGAAGTTCATGCCCATGCTTAGATGGAGATGGATGTCATCAGGCAAAATAACATTTGGCAACATATACAAAAACTACAATAATGTGCCACAGAGATGATGTTAACAGGACAATGTAAAATTAGATTCCTAATAGCCAAATGTCTTGGTATGGTTAGATACCAGTTGGGGTATGTAAAGGGATTGTCATACTTACAATAAAGGGTCCAATAGATCAGGCCCTCCCTTTCCCCTTTCTTGCCTTGTTCAAAGTTAAGGAGATGGACTTCCTCAGTTTCTTTCCACTGCCCTACTTCTTGTTAGACTTGCAGGGCCTAGAAGACTTCTTGTAAGAAGGACCAGGGCCACCTTGATTGGTGACAGTGGAGGCTTTGCTGGGTTTCTTCTTCTGGCCACCCTAGATGTTGAAGAAAGAGGAGTTTAATGAGTACTATATTATCCATAGAGGCAGAAATTTGAGGACCAAAGTGCCAGTAAAGAACAATTGTTCTTTGCTGGCAATCAACAGAGATTGATGGATAACTCATCTTCCTGGCAAGAGCAGACCTGACAGCAGAGGACACCATTGCTTGAATAGATTCAGTGGTGATGTCAGCCATCTCAACATTAGAGTCTGTCTTCAAGGTAGACTTGGCCTTTTTCTTGGAGGAGGCTAGAAGTTCCTGAGTATTGACCATGATCCAGGCACAGACCACAATGGGGACCAAGTCCTCCTGGAGGGCAGTGAAGACCTGCTTGGCAGCAGGATCTGTAATCCACCCATCCAGGTATGTCTCCCCATTTCCATTTTGACCAAACATTGGCTATTGAGCCAAACCTTTGATGGCCTTACAGTAGCTGGATACCACTGGATATAAGGCCCCCCAGATAGTCTGAGGACAGAGAAGAGACTCCAAGTGCTCTATGTCCCTGTGCTTGGCATCAAGTGCAGAGAGGAATACAGCATGTTGTCCATCCACAGTAGAGGAGCAGACAGTGGCCAGAGAGTTCTGGCCACTAGGAGTCCCAGCAAACAGTGATGACAGCTGAATGCTGGAGGAGGCTTTCCCCTTGAAAGAGGGGAGAAGTTTGTCCTGGGTGGCAAGCACCTCCCACTTAGCAACAGTGGCCTTTGTGGCCACCAGTTTCCTGGCAGTTGCTTGGATCTGCAGAAGCAGATCCTAAAGGGGGATATAGTACTCTAAGGGGAGCACTGCAAGCAGCTATGACAGAGTCAAAGCACTCTAGTACAAACTGTACTGGGCTGATGGATTGTCAGTGCTGAGGGCAGTGGCACTGGTGGCAGCTGCTGCAGCATCCAAACAATTGTCATTGTTAATATCAAAGGCAGAGGACAATAAAACAGCAGGCACACAATGATTGGACATAGCAATCACAGGGCATTGAGTACATGGAGGGTGATGTAGAAAAAGGAGATTATTGATTAGGGTTCAAGGACAGGGAACTTGTACACAGACTGAGACCTGGTAGTAAGGTAGGCTATTGCCATATTAAGTCCTTTACTAAGGGACTCTGAGCACAGATGGCACTGGCTAATGCAAGTTTTAATTGCCTTTACTAAGGGCACACCATCCCAGAAGGGTTGCCTTGCCATCTTTGATGACAGGGACTTATCAGAGAGGCACCACTACCTGCAGTTTCTTTTTATACAAGTCAAGCCAGTTCTACCCTGGGAGTGCTCTATAACCTAGGTGAGGTGACAAGATGCTCTGACAATTAAGTCAAGAGGCTGCAGCTATAAAGGCAATGGATGTAGTTATTCCCACTGTGAACCTCCTTTACTAAGGGAGGACCCATATAGACATATGCATTGTCAGAGTTCCACATACACCATCCCCCACATCATAAAGGAGGACTGCTGTCAGTACATACTTGGCAATGACCACCAGTTTTCCAGTTATATAGACTATACCTTAAGCATTAATACTGACATCTAGGGCTTAGGCAGACCACTCCATTATTGCCCAAGCCAGGGCACAAAGATAGAGCACATGCAATTGCAATGACTTGCTGGATAGTGCCTACTGCCATCTAGTCATTGAACTGCATTCCACCAGCCAGCAGGGAGTATGACCCTGCCTGCTTTGGGACTTGGCTGCTGGTAACCTATTTCACTTTCAATCATCTCCAGGATTATTACCTTGTCATCACAGACAGTGTGTCCCCAATAATTTCCCACTGGTGATGGTACCCAAGAGCTTTAGGGTGTTCTAGAACAATTTGACAGTGTTGCTGACAGCAGTCAACTAGCCAGCATGCAAAACCTGAGTAGCAGGAGGTGACTCAGTGCTGACTATCCCAACTAGTTGTTAAGTGCAGGGACCTACACACTACATCCACAGGCAATGCAAGGTGGGGATAGTGGAGGGGTCAGTACAGCAGGGGGCCATCTGATCTGGTGGAGAATCCCCTCTTCATTCATAATCAGCACAGCATGGAGGTGTTTGGGGAAATTACTACCCAATGGTTAAACACATTCCATTTGACCTCAAATGACTTTTTTGGGTACATGTTAAGCCTTCAGATAAGAGCATTGGGCTTTGCACTAAGTCAGCTGGAGCAGTAGTAGATGGTAAAGTTGTATTTGAAGAGGGTTTTGGACTATTGAGCTTGTTGTCAGCTGAGTTGTTTGGTGGTGGTGAAGTATTGGAGGTTATTGTGCTTGGAGTAGACTTGGATGTGGTGTGGAGCTCCTTTGAGGTAGGCCCTCCACTGCTAGAAGGCCTCAACAATGGTGAGAAGTTCCTTGTTGTAGATGTTGTAATTCAGCTTGATGGGGATCATTGAATAGGTCTATTTTTATATAGATTTTGGCACTACAGAGACAGTCAACAAGATCTCCAATCAGGGAGAGGAGATACCAGTTCTTTTCAGTGACCTTATTGAGTCCCCAGTAGTTGACACAAAGGCACAGTGACCCCTCCTTCTTGGCAAACAGGACCAGAGCACTGGTGGTGGAGATTGAGGGACATATGAAGCCCTTGCCAAGCATATCATCTAAGTAATCTTTGAGAGCCTGGAGTTTGACTTTGGACATGTTGTAGATCTTGCCAAATAGGGGGGAGATGCCTTTCTCAAGATCAATTCTTGTGGTCATAGGGGCAGTGTGGGGGGAGTTCTTTTATGCTTCCTTTAGTAAATATGTCAGTGAATTCATGGTATTCTGGGGGAATTACTTCATTCAAGATTTGTTCTTCTGTCTTTAGTTCTGCCAGGACAGTTTCTGTATATAGGTGTTCTTCTAGTATGGATGGTATGATTTGTAGCTGGTAGGCAGGGGTCCCATCTTATAGGATTCATACAAAGGGAACAGTGCCAATGATTTTGATGTTGGAAATTTCCTGACTAGGGGAAGTAGGTGTGGAGGCAGTGATAGTAGGGTTCTGCATGGTTGGTAATTATGAGTCAAGGTACTACAGGCCCTTGTATTGATCTTGGGAAACATTGGGGGGAACCCACCAGGGTCCCTTTGAGGGCAGCTGGAGTGGGGAGATACCTTCTTTCCTTTCAGGGTTGTCCTTGGTGGAGTTTTGGGCAGCCCTAGGATTACTGGGATTAGAGGCTTTGGGGTTTGGAGGGAGCTAGGAGCAGAGGGGGATGAGGTCTCTCTAGTCAATGTTGAGGTTAATGTCCTGCAGCCAGAGGAGCCCAAGCACAATTGGGGTCAACTCCAGGAGTTAAGTGACCAGAAGCTGGACTTGGGAGCAGAGGTTATCATTGAGCACAAGGGCACTGTTATAGTACTGGGTAATTCTGGTTGAGGTGGGGCTTCCATTGAAGAGTTGAAGTTTCAGGGATTTATCCAGTACACTTTAGGAGGTGTCCAGCTGGTTGCTAATGGAGGTGCCAGAGGCTCCACTATTGACAAGGGCTACTTCTGTCTACTTACTGCTATCCATATCCAAAGCCCAGAACTGTCTGGGATGCCAGGTTATAAGTGTAGGATGTTGAGTCTACCTAGTAAGGATTTACCCAGTTAAGCTGTACCTCTGTGGTCAGTGGAACCTGACATCAAGGAGGAGGGTAAGGCTGGGCCAGTCAATGTAGGGATTGGTGGAGTGGAGCCATAGGAAGCCTAGGACAAAGGGGGTAGAGGCATGTAACTTGGTGACTAGGAGTAAGAGGTTCTGTTGTTGTCCATTGGCAAAGGTTATGGCTGTTTCCACACAATGGGTGATGTCTCTGGTGGAAGTAGAGCTGCCATTGAAGAATTTAAGGAGAATGGGGATGGGGAGGTATTGGAGATGCTATGGGGCAAGTGCCACCAGGAATTTGTCAATAAAGTTGTCAGTGGCACTACTGTCAACCAGAGTGAGGACTGAGGTTGTGGAGAAGGGAAGGGTGGTGTAGAGGAGTATAGCATAGGTGGAGTGGGATAGGAGGTGTACTGGAAGGGTGTCCAGGAATAAGACTGTTGCATAAAGAGATGCTGCTAGGGCAGAGAAGATGTAAGGGTCTAATCCATAGTCTAGTACATCTTTGAGACCTAAACTGCTGACTTGTTCTCCATAAACTGGTGGTTGCAGTCTTTGCTGTCAATAGTTCATATGGCATATCCCATCACCTGATATTCAGGGCATTAGTCTGTTCTTGACCAGGCCTTTACACCCCAATTAATGAAATGTCCCTGCTTACTACATAGAATGCAGACACCCTCCTTCCATCATTTTTCCTGCATCTCCTTCAGTATGTTGATCCAAGGCCTAGTTTAAATTTTGTTTGTGTATAGGGCCTCCTGATCTTTAGTGGAATCTGGGGCATTGCCAGAGTTCTGGGACTTGTTGGGGTCAGTGTCTAGGGGCTCCAGAGCCTTGTAGAGATTGGCAGTGTTAAGCTGGGTAGATAGATGAGGTCCCAGGGCTTGATTAGTGCTGAGGGGTCCTTGTTCTGTTACTATGTTGTAGAAGAAAGTTGTCTATGGCTGGGCCCTATCCACCTAGAGGTCTGCTATTAAGAGGTCCCCTACCTGGGCCAGCATTACCCAGGGAAGGTCCCAGGGCTCAGTGGAGAGGAGGGGGTAGTTGTCCAAAGCCATTAGCATTGGCAGGTTAGTTAGAGAATGGGTTTGGCAGAAGTCAAGAGAAGTTAATGAGGAAAGAAGACCTAGATGCTCCTAGCCCTAGAGATGAACACAGAGGGGTCAGAGCATTTTGGCAGGGAAGAGTTGTGTTCAGGAGGACATTACATAGAGCACAGAGGTCAAAGTGGGGTGGTCTGTCTTGGAAGGGGCCTGGGATTCTGTTGCCAGGGGTGGGTTCTATGCCAGGATCTTTGGTATTGTCAACATAAGAAAGAGTGTGGTTGGAGGCAGCATTATTATTGATGGGGGATAGTAGGGCCTTTTAGGTGCAGGGCTCAGACTCAGTAGGTTAGTCCTAGGTGTGAAAGGTGCTGGGGATAGTATTAGCCCTGGGGCAAGTAGAGAGGCCCAAAGTGTGGGTAGCAGGTTGGTCAAAGAGTCTTTTTGTAGGATTTAGGAATCTGAAGATGTTGTATGTTGTATTAAATTCTTCCTACTGGCAGAGGTTGGAGGCTGGGGCTTCTGTTTGTGCTCCAACAGGCTCCTTTTACATGTGGAAGGAGTGGGTGAGGTCCACTGGATCCTTGAAGTGCCAAGGGTTTGGACTGGTATGGATTTCTTTGACTAGGGTGTGGAGTTTGTTTTGAAGGTTGGTGTCAATTCTTAGAGTACTTCATGCAATTGCTGGGAGAGTGCCCTATAGATAGTACTTGTTAAAATCAAGGAGATGATTTGTCTATACCTCTGGAGTACCAGCAGTGTCAGGGTGTCCAAGGTTAATCAGGAGAGCATGGGTGCATCTAGCAAGTTCCACAGGGGGAAAGATGGAGGGAGCAGAGAATTTCATTGTGCTGTTGGAGGTAGGTTCTGACCTATTACTGCCTTGGGGAGGGTAGGGCTAGTGCAGGGGGTGGGAGCTAAGAGGGGATATAGCTGTTGAGTTGTTCTGGGGGGTTCAGAGATATAGCAGGGTATGGGTAGGCATAGTGATGAGCAAGGGGGTAGATAAAATGGGATAGGGCTATAGGTGCTCTGAGTAATCCTCCAGGGTACACATGGGGGAGGGCCCCATCTGTGGGGAGTGTTAAGGGGCAGCACCAGCTGGGGGGTATCTCTTGGCTAATAGAGGGAGTGTAGAAGGCTGGGTTTAGATCTGGGGTCCAGTAACAGGGAGTATAGGGGTCCAAGAGTAGCCCTAGATAGAATTGAGCATAGTAATTTTCAGGAATTGGCCTACTGTAGGGGTCAGTTGAGTAACCAAGGGGGTTATATGTGGGGTTATATGTAAACATTGAGAATGAAGCAAGGGATAGTCTTGATATTATGTTAGGTTCCACTGAACTATAGAAGCACAGCTTAACTGGGTGAATCCTTGCTAGGTAGAGTCAATGTCCTGCACTTGTAACTTGGCATTCCAGGGAGGGCCAGGCTTCAGATATGGGTAGTGGTGAATAGATGGAAGTGATCTGGTGTAGTTCAGAAGGGATTAGAAAGGTTTAAGATAGAATGGGAGGTTTTGTCAGAAGGTAGCTGGAGACAGGCATAAGTTAGAGTAAGAGAGCCCATAGGGGAGACAGAAGCAGATTAGAGGGCAGATCAGGGATTGATCAATTGTGGTACAGTGTCAGGGTGGTTGTAAGACAAGCCTAGGGTTAGTGGTGGGCACTTGGAATTGTGAAAGTGCAAACATGAGTTGTAGAAGCAGACTAAAGTGAAACAGATAGACAAAGGAACCTAGGCATACAAAAAAAAAGGGGAGATAGGTGAAACAAGATGGAGACAAGACAAGACAGAGGCAAAAAATATAGATTGAGAAATGAGACTAGGAAATGAGATAAAGACAAGACAGAAACTAGTATGAACATAACTGAGAATTATTAGTAATATCAAGACTACTTTAACAAGTACTGCCCTCCAACTTATATACTGACTATAAGAGTTACTCTAGAATGGTTGGTCAGATGACAGGATCATGTCAAAATAGCATGGCTCAGTAGGTGTTAGTTCTGATTAGTCAGCAGGCCATCGTAATTTGGGAATGTGATCTATACTATGATTGTTGAGACATTTTGAAGGGTCAGAGGAGTCATGGGGGCATGTATCAGGATCAGGGGGAGGCATTGGGGACTGCCACAAATCATTGAGGACTGCTGGAGAAGCATCAAGGGTTGTTGAGAGTAGCAGCAATGTCAAAGATTGTTAGGGGGATCGGGGAAGGTCAAGGGGGTATTAGGGGGGCACTCCCAAAGGAGTGGGAGGTTAGGGGGGGAGGTTCAGAGGTTCTGGGATGGGTTGTGACAAGGTAGGTGAGATAAGATGGGGAATCAGATAGATAAAAGGAGATGAAAGGGAAATAAGATGAGAGAGGGCAAGATAATAGAAATATGCAAGAGGGAGTTGAATCCCTTTTGGACTCAGGATGTGGTTGTGCCCTGAGGGGCCCCAAGAGGCCCCAAGGGTATGGCCCAAGTCATAGGTTTTAGAGCTTTTGGGGGTGGTTTTGGTGGAAGTATTAAAGGGCTTTGGGAGCATTTCAGAGGTGTCCTGATGGTTCTTAGGTATTGTCATTAGGTCCATACCCAGTCCACTAGACAAGGTATTCAATCTGGCTGCAGCAGTATCAGGAGTTAAGGATGTTGTTGACTTCATACTGGATTTCTCCATTGACTTTGCTGCCTGATGGACTTTGGAGATTTTTTTCTTCTGTTTTTCTTGGTTTGACACATCACTGGCATGTGGTCTGGAGGGAGAAGAAATGGCCTCTTGGGGCCCTGCTAAGACTGGGCAGAGATCACAGAGCTCTGGAAGGGGGAGGTGACCTGCACAAGGTCAATCAGTAGCTTTTGTGCTAGAAAATCAGCAATATGTGGCTATGGCCTACCCAGGCCATGAGCAACCACTATCATATAAGATGCCCCTCCATTCTCAGATGGAAGTGGATGAGGAGGATGAGCACCATAAGTGCTACTATCAGCTGGGGCCAAGCTAATGCCAGGGACCAGGGCCAATATATGTGTATGCTGTAGTAC
>JABCKS010024994.1:0-23959 GCA_018851325.1 Termitomyces sp. DKA19 | reverse complement strand
GCACTATAAGTGCTACTATCAGCTGGGGCCAAGCTAATGCCAGGGACCAGGGCCAATATATGTGTATGCTGTAGTACCTGCAGTTAGGGGAGAAGTCATGCCACAAGTACATCCCAAGATGGGTACTGAGGTGCTGTTGCAGTGTTTGGAGGCAGCAGAGCAACCAGTACCCCATACAACATTATTTCTGCAAGACAGCCTTGCAGTTATAGTTATGGAGGGATTGCTTAACCAAATTAAGCTCATAAAGAGGCAGCCACATATCAGTACTGAAGCAGATCAACTGCACTGCAAAGCACAAGCTTCTTTCATATGAGGGGGTAAGTGTGGAGCCCAAATAAGCTAGACCACAACTTCTGTAACTGATAGATGTTGCTCAAGCAATAGTGCCTGGTGCAGACTATTCAGTGCTAGTGGTGGCCTCAACCACCTTAGCAATGCTTGTGTGGCCTCTAGCTGCATCTATGCTAGGTGCAATGTTGTTAGCAATGTTTACATAGCCTTCAGCTATGCCTATGAAAGCTGTAAGCAAGTAGTCTACAGGCTCCAGAGGCACCTCTAGCTAAATCCTTGATGGGTTAGTGGAATAAGGAGATGGAGGATATCCTGCTAACACAAGAAGAAATAGAGTTTTTAGATATACCCATGTCTGAGGGTACCTCTGAGTTGCAAATAGCAGGTACCTCAACCCAGGGACTTGCCACATCAATACATGCTTCAGAGGCCCCAGGACTATAAAAGCATTATTTGGGATGCAAGTCTTCTCTTGATATGGCTAAAATGGAGGTTGTGAGCTTCCCTACAAATGTGCCAGCAAGGGCAGAGCCTGCACAGCTGTTGTTCATGTATGCAATTATTGTTCCTGTACTACCAGCACAGTTTGAAGTGGTCAAATTGACTACTGATCCATGCATGCCTGCACAATATAATGGGTTAGTGGCCAAGATATCCAAAGCTGTGGCTGTAAGCAAAGGGAAGCAGTGAGCTGTCACAATGGAAAAGGATGAGAATGACTATGGTCAGTCATTCTCAGAAGTGGAGGAAGAGGAGGAGGGAAAAATGCCTGCACAGCACTTCCAGTGCATAGCTCACAAGAAAAAGCTTGCCAAAAAGAAGGCAAATGAAGCTCAGGCAGTGGCTGTCCTAGCTTATAGGGTGCAGAACAATTTTTTGGGGCAAATCTCTAATGGATTGGGGGTAAAGGTGCAGGAACTGTTCAATGTTGAGTGGTTCAATTTATGCTTCTATGGGGGCCTGGGCTCCTGCTACTACTATTTGTACTGGACAAATACTGTTTTTGTTAGTGCTAATGCTAACTATGCGGCCACTTATAAACACAGCTCCAGTCAAGTAGCAGATATGCCACATACAATGATATACAAGTTCACATGCAGGGGGTTCCCCAGCATGCCATATGAGCTGGAAAGGCTCCAAAAATATTATGCAAACCCCCATGTGCCCTGTTGTGACTATATAGTTACATATATGTTAATGACAGAGCTACAGTCATTTACACAGCACACTGATCTGGTGTTGTATAACTATATGATGCAGCTTCTGATGTCTAATTCTGTCTACCAGGAGTTTGTCAAACCAATGCAGGGGCCCAAGAACATGTCTTTCATTGAGAGCCACCATATCCCTTTGCACTTTTTATACACTAAAGAGGATAGCACCACTGTACTGCACATTATGCATATGCCTGATCCAAAGAGATCATTTGACCTTGATCAAATAGTGCAATACATACTGATTTATATTTATTCAGAGTTAAAGTATACCTGGCAGGACATTATGGTAGACTTTGCCTACCAGATGCATTGGTGAACCCTTTTCAGGTTTACACATTGTAGAGCACTCTGCACTAACAGTACAGGAAAAATGTAACCAGTGAGGTTACCAGGAGCTTAAGTGTAGTGCATGTACTATGCATAGATCCATAGTTATACATCAATGGGCACCTTTAATGCACCCTATAGCTTATATAAGGCAACTTCTTGTAATGTCACCATTGTAGCTAGTCAAATCTGATACTGTGGTCTGATTCAGCTGCTATGTGATAATGCAAGATTGCTCTGTCTATAGCCAATGGCTACATTTTTTTGAATCTTCTGTTATTGGCTTTAGACTCTGGGCTCTTGTTACCACACTAGGCAACTATCATCATACTTATCAAACTTCACAACTTCTTTTCTGCTAAGTCAACAATAAGCTCTCATAGCTGATTGACCTGGCCAATCACTAGGTCCTTCAGAGCAAGCTGTTGGCTTCAAACCCCCTAAGATGCCTTCAGCATCAAAATACCAGCCTCTGCCAAAATGGGATGACAAAGTGATGCTTGATATGAGCAAGAGCTTTGGAATGTCAGGTAGTTTATTTGTATCATGGATGAAATCAATCCTGAGCTCTGGTTCTAGACCAGGGGATACATCATTTACTTCAGGGTCATTGCTTCCAGCAACAAATCTAGCATTGCTGGTCTACCCAGATTTGCCCAAGAACACTATGCTCTTAGCAGAAGCAATGAGCAGATCTGCACCAGATGCAGATACCACATAGAGTAGCATGTTAGTGCCTAGTACCCCATTCTGGACAATGAAGCTTGACCAAGGGGCTAAGCAATAACAGGAAGTGTTAGAGCAGGCAACAACCCCACAAGGAGCAAACCTGGCTACAGTGACTAGACATATGGAGAGAGTGGAAAAAAAGGTGCCTCCAGTGCCTCCAACTGTGGAGAGGCCAAGAATGAGTGGCTAAGAGCCACTGGTGAGGTGCAAGAGCCTTGGAAAAGTTCTGGATGTAGTGTCTGAACTGGACTCCTCAGACAAAGAGGAGGGTGAAAGGTTGCTTTTGACCTTATCAGTCCAGCTTCAGCTGGTACTGGACTGTTTTCCAACAGTCAGAAAAGAATCAATGCAAAAGTATCTGCAGCTTGACATCATAAAGCATTTACAATTACTGGCTGATAGAGGCCAGCCTATATCTAGAGTTGATACAATGGAATACATTGAACTTTTCATGCACATTTTTGAGCTAAAGCTTAATGAGGATATAAAGTGTAAGCTAGCCCAAGGAACAGCAACATTAACAGCCACATCAGCTTAATCAGTAGACTACAATGCAGTACTGCATCAACAAGCACCAGACATTATAGAGGCAATGAATATTCTGAACATGCCTAGACAGGCAAATAAGTCCCAGTAGGACTATGAGAAGTATCAAAATGCCACATGACAGCAAGCTAACACCAGTGGACTGCCTCATCAGGCATTATCAGAGATAGAGATGGAAATATCCCATCTTGCTAGTAGCAAGGAGGCAGAAGACCCACCCAAGGATAGGATGTGTCATTGATACATCACAATTATCAACACATCCACAACCAAGATTTGTGGGATTGTGGAGAGTTGTTAATAGACAACCAAGGTATAGTTTTCGAGGGGTGTGAAGGTATTATATCCATAGATGATATGAGGCAACAATTTGTTGCAAGGACTGGTGAGCCAGACAGAGATCTGGGAGATGAAAGTGGTGATGATAACTACTACAGCAATCATGGACAGGGTTGTTAGAGTAACAACTGGGATGGATGAGATTGTCAAGACAATTATAGACCTTCTAATTGTTAGCCAGAACCACCAGTACCTTGGGCTCCACAAGGCCAATGTCCTAAATGCAGGACTACAGAGCCTCAATGTCCAGCTATAAGGGCATGGTCATTGCTCTCTTCTTATGATTTGCATGCTAGCATGCCAGGAATGAATGAGACAGTCAGGATCCACATGGATCATATGTATGACCACCTGAATCACATTGTAGATGACTCTCTGAAAGTCAGATTTAAGTTTCCTGATAAGGTCAAGCCCCATTGCACTGAAGGAAAGTATATCAGAGCATATGTTGGAGAACATAAGTTCTTCTAGTTAGATGACTGGGCCATGGACATCTGTTACTATCTAGCAGTGTGCTACTATGGAGGAGATAACATGGACCAGGAGCATATCTTTATACTTTATGAATTCATAGAAGGGGAAGTGCAGAACTGGTTCCACTGACATGTCCTACATATAAACTGGGACAAACATGACTGGACCTTTAAGGAGGTCCTTATAGGATTGTACAACCACTTTGTGAATGCAGCTACTATGTAGGAGGCTCATGAAGCCTTTAGAACAGTGGTATATAATGCCCTAATGAACATCCAAACCTTCTATAATGAGCTGGTAGGCTATGCTCAGAATATGGCCATATACCTAGATGAATTTACCATCTGGGAGACATTTCTGAATGGAATACCCATGGAAATGTGTTGCACACTCATATATGACAATAACCTATCTCCAGAGGTCAATACTGTGACTGAGTTCTTGGCATATGCCATATCCTACAAGCAGTCTGCATGGACTGCAACATGCTATGATCAGCATAGCTCTCACTATACTATAGAGAGTCACCAGCCTGTCAAGGTTGGAACATTCCTTGCAAAGTGTTCTGAAATGGAATGAAACTACAATCTGCAGTTTATAGTACAACATATACTACTTAGAGAGCATAAGTCTGGACTGGGACCAACTGGTAATATACCAGCAGCTAAGAATGCCTGGTATAGGCCTGGAGTAGTCCAGCCTACACCAAAGGCAATGCAGGATGTACCACTAAGAGTGGTCCTTTCCAAAACTGCCTTTGGTAGAAGTGATACAGGATATAAGCCAATAGACAGGGTATTGCAGTGCTACAACTATGGCCATACTAGCTACTATTCCAAGGATTGTAAGGTGCCAAGAGTGCAAGTACAAGTGGCCCATATAGCTGCAATGGAGAGCAACATAGGAAGCAACACTGAGGCAGTCCAAAATAAATTTGTTGAGGACAAGGAAGATCCTCAACAGGTAGAGGAGCAGTCTGCAGTAGATGACACTGAAAGCATACAGATTGACAAAGATGACTATGTCACAGTAGATGTATATGATAATAATTACTATGCTTGCAACAACAAGGACAAGCATCTGTTTACTCTAACCAAGCATCAGAGAGACTAATGCATCCACATGCAATGTGTGATGCTGCAGAAGACAGCTGACAAGCTGTAAAGACCTCAGTACACTCCTCAGGAAAAGGAGTGCCTAGTGATCTATGTCAAGGTCAACAGACACCCAGCATGGACATTATAGGACTCAGGGAGTACCATAAGGGGCATTACACCCCAGTTTGCACATATGAATACTATATGCATTCATGAGCTTACAGAACCACTCATGCTCCAGTTGGGGACTGTAGGGAGTTGCACTATTGTAAAATTTGGCATGGAGGTCAAAGTCAAGATGTTGGGACCACTGACAAAGCAATATGTGGACATAGTAAATTTCAATTGCTATGATATGATTATTGGTATGCCATTCATGTATAAGAACAAAGTCAATCTCAACTTTGTAAATAACAGAGTTATCATTAATGAAATACTATCGAGGGCAGAGAAAGTTGTCCTTACAGACACAGATAGCTGTCTATGATGGTATTGGGCCACCAAGAAGCATCACAGGGATTGTGACTAACTAAAAGGTTGCAAGAGCATAACAGTGGAGGGAGTTGACAAGAAGCTGTATCCAATAGCCAGCTTACCAGCAGATGTGCTGGTGATATTGATGTCTGAGGAAGAGTTCCAAGGAACTCTGGAAAGGGGGGATGGGCCAGACCAGTCGATGGTAGCTGATAGAAAAGCTATGAGGAAGCCTGACAAGATCTGTCTACCTGACAACACTTATGCAGAACAAGTAGTGCTAGAATTGTTGGAGTGTCAACTGGCAAGCTTTAGAGTGAAGGTGGAAGACCTTGTAACAGATAGAGTCAACAAGCAACAACAGAGTGCTGCAAGCTCAGCAGAAATGACCAATAGCATAAGATCCTTCTGGGATCAATTAGTGCCACCACCAAACATGCAATGGGCCTATGACCCACATATGCCACCAGAGTGGAACAAGGTTGTAGCCTCAATAGTGGTGCAGAAGTGGGCTGGGTTGTGTTGATCCACTGGGAAGATATATCATCAACCTTTTGCTGATAAAATATCAGAACCATTAGAAGTAGCATTTAATGGATACTTACTAAAAGCAAAAACAAAAAGCATGCAGTGGTTGACAAAGTCAACAGTATTGAGGCATCCACTGAGGCTGAGAATAAAGGACACTTGGAAAGTGCACTAATATGCACTTAGAGAACAATTCAAACTCAAGGTTTTGTCATGCCAAAAGCACATAGACAAAGGAAAAGCTGATGGCCTACAGGAAAAGGACATACTGTGATTGCACTAGCAATGGCAGCATGAATTTGCAGATATTGTCAATGGAACAAAGGAGGAGCTTCCCTCATGGAGAAAAGTAAACCATGAGATTGATCTCATAGATAAAAACAAGCAGTACAAGTATCACTTGTCTTGCTGTCCACAAGTATTACAAGAGCAGCTTTGGGAAAAAACAAACTATTATATCAATGCTAAGTAGTGGGAACTATGGACAGTGATGCAAGCTGCACCTTTGTTGTGCATTCCCAAGAAAGATGGGACACTTCAGATGGCATTGGATGTGTAGTAGCATAACAATAATACTATTAAAGATGTGACCCCACTTCCAGACTAAACAACCTGACAGACACTTACAAACAAGTATACATTTATATAAAAGACATTTCAAAGACTGTGTTTGCATCTCTTATGGGGACATTTTTGAGCAATATTATGGAAATTGGCAATTGCAATGCACCTGCTACATTTCAGAGGTTTATGACCTTAATCTTTTGAGATATTATCAGAAAGTTCATGCACATTTATTTAGACAATATCTTTATATTCTTGGACTCCATAGAAGAGCATAAGCAGCACTTATGGGTTGTGTTCAAATAACTGTACAAAGAGAGTCTATACTTCAAATGGAAGAAGTGTGAATTGTATATACAAAGTATTGATTGCTTAGGACATGTTATAGATGTAGAGTATACACCCAGATTCTGATAAACTTGATTGTATTTGCAAGTGGCAAATGCTATATAACTACAATAATATCCAATGATTTGTTGGGCTGGTTCACTACATTGGTAATTTCTTACTAAATGTGACCACATACATAGGCCCTCTCATGGCTATGACCTAGAATGGGTCTCTATTTCATTGGCAACTGCTGCATCAATGATGCTTTGAAATGACTCAACAAATTTGCACTAAGACACCAATTATTTGCCCAATCAATCTACATCTTGATAAGCTGAACAGGCTTATTTGTGATGCATCAAAGATAGGTGTAGGGGCTATGTTTGGCTAAGGCAAGACCTGGCAAACCTGCAGACCTGCAGGATTCATGTTACACAAATTTACTACTATGCAACAGAATTATGCTGTACACAAAGTAGAAACACTTGCAATTTTGGAAGCCCTTCTGAAATAGGAGGATAAGTTGATGGGATATAAGATCCATATTATAATGGATCATAAAGCATTAGAGTTTTTCAAAACCCAAGTACACTTGTCCCCATGACAGCATCAATGGATCAACTATATATTGTGCTATCAGTTTGACATAACTTATGTTAAAGGAGAACTGAATAGAGTCACAGACTGCTTATTATGATATTTCAAAAGTGATACTTATAAAGATATTTATGAGGTCTATGACTTTTTCCAGGTGGACAAGCTATCAATTCTGAGGGCAACAATTTGCCCTTATACCAGCTCCAAGAAATAGTGGAATGTCATGTAGAGATTTGAGCTATGCAGGCTTATGAGTTGCATTGTAGCAAGCAGCTCAAAAAGCAGACCAAAGCCCAAGGACCATAAAGCTCAAGGCCTAGCTGACACTCAACTGGCCAATGTGTGGCCAGTAGGAGATCTATCATCCCAGGAGAATGATCTGACAGTGGGACATGCACTAGGGAACTCTATTTCTAGTCTGGTGACTATTGACTTGGCCAACACACAACTACATGCCCATATCTGGCACAGATACTCCAAAGATACCATGTTTGTTGAGATATTCAACAAACCCAAAAAGCATCCACACTTTGCAATTAAGCAACAGCTCATTTATCTAATAAGCTCAGCAAGGATGAAGGTGCTCTGTATACCACAGAAAAGATTGTTGATCACAATAATACTAGACCAAGCCCATACTGTTGTTGGACACTTTAGGTACTAAAAGATACTCAAATATATGTGTCAATTGTACTGGTGGCCACAGATGGCCAAGGACACAAATCAGTTCTGTTTGATATATGAAACATGTCAACATTTAAAGCCATTGAACTAGAAACCAGCTAGGAAACTACATTTGCTCCCTGTCCCAGTGAGACTATGGAACTCTATTAAAATAGACTTTGTGGGACCATTTCCTGAGTTGTGCAGCTTTAACTACCTTTGGGTAGTAATTTGTTGTATTACCAGTATGGTCCACCTTATTCCAGTAAACACAATGACCAAAGCATCAAAACTGTCCTGGTTCTATCTCAAAGGATAAACACTGTGTTTGTTGGTGCTGACACTAACTATGCAGCTGCTTACAAGCACAGTTCTAGCTAAGTAGCAGATATGCTATATACAATGGTATACAAGTTCATATACAGGGGTTTTTTTAGTACACCATACAAGCTGGAGAGGCTCTTTAAGTACTATGTAAACCTCTATATGCCCCATTGTAACTTTATAGTCACATATATGCTGATGACAGAGCTGCAGTTATTTGCATAGCATACCATTTTGGCACTGCATGACTACATGATACAGCTTTTGATGTCCAATCCTATATATCAGGATTTTGTTAACCTAATACAGGGGCCTAAGGACATGCCCCTTGTTGAGAGCTGCTATATCCCCATACACTCTCTGTGTACTAAGGATGATAGTACTATAGTATTGTGCATTATATATGTGCCTAACCCAAAGAAGCCATTTGACCTAGAACAGATAGTGTAATATGCACTGATTTATAGGTATCCAGAGTTGGAAAACACTTAGCAGGGCATTGTGGTAGATTTTGCCTACTGCATGCACTGGCAAACCCTGTTTGGATTTGTGCTATGTTAAGCACTTTGCACTAACAGTGTAGGGAAAATGTCCCTTATATAGAGACTTACACTGGTAATGGTATGACCTGGATTGTATTGTAAGGCAGCCACTGCATACAATGTGGCTAACCCTGGCCATCCATTGGTGGGCCAGTTTGGGGCCCAGATTGAACTATGTCAAGTTTATGTACCTGACAATCAGGTATGGAACTTTTCTGATAACAACTTGATTTGTATCTTACTACACAATCAAATCCCACTGGATTGGGTTGACCATGCATATATATATGGCATAGTTTACCTGGAACAACAGTTCTATCAGCCCACCATGTTCCTTGACATCTTCAAGGACATTAATGATAAGTATGTCCAGTGCCTAGAAGTATATAGACTTTCACCAGTCATTTCACAGTGGGATAGTTGGCATAAAATAACTGAGTAGGACCACTACTGTCTTCTCTTTAAACATGCTGAAGAAAGTGCATCTAATATATTTCCTAAGGCTACTAGCCTCTATTATTATATTGGAATGGACCCAAATATGGGTCAGCTATGGAAATAGACATTAGTGTATAGTACAATGCCCACTGTTGGAGCTGCAACTAATATCACACTAACAGATTGTATTATGATAGATAGTACTGCTGCAGAAGGTCCAACAACCTCCCCAATGACAGAATTGAAGCCTCTGCCTGCTATGATTAACATTGCATATAGGGAGGGTGCAAAGACAATGGAAGCAAGCAGAGCACTGACTAGTAGGACTAAGGGCTGAACAGCTCTAAATTTATATGTACTTGAGGTAACATTGAGCTTTTAACTTGAATCAAGTTACTGATGGGATTTTGTGCATCATAGCATGTTTTTTTTATTATTTTTGTTCATTTGTTCTCTGTAGTACTATACATTGTATATATGTAGCATAGTTAATGCTATTATTTGCAGTCTCTTGCACTGACAGTGTATGTAAGGAGTGAACAGAGATATCATAGGTAGTAGGACTAGAATGTGTCCCCTGAACAGCCCAGATAGGCTTGATGAGGCTAATGTGCTCCTATGCCACCTAGCTGCCATACAGGAAACCAGAAAAAAGAAACCTAGAATGCACTGGCAACCAAATAGGGTAGCTGGCAATAGGAATAATGTGTGAGGAGAAGTTGGTAATTATTCCAGAGAATTGAGAGCTGTAAGGTAGGAGTGAAAAAGTGTGTAAGTTAAGGAAGTTGCTAATGCTAGCCTAAGTTGCTAGATACTAATAAGAGGTCACTAAGTTGCTAAAAGTGATGAAAGAAAAAGACAAAGTTATTGTTAAGAGAAGTGGAGTAGAGGAGTTGTTAAGAGTGAAGGAGGGAAACTAAACAATATAAGGTGGAAAGGTCAGTAGAGTAAGCAAAAGATTGCTATGAATAAGTTGCTAAGGTCCATGAAGGCCTAGCAATAAGGAGGGAAGGGGGCAAGCACATAAGTCAAACGTAAACAAGTTGAGGGACAGACACAAAAACTAGTTGCTAGCTATAGTTACTAGCATTGCTAAGACACTATAAGGCATCTGTACTTGGTACTATGCTAAATCAGGGACAAGGTCACTAAGGCTTGTTGCTAAGCCATTAACAATGATAAAAAAGAACAAGAATGAGCTCTGAAGCTGAGGAAGATACTAAGGGCAAAGTACTTGGGAGTTTCTCTATTGTTTACTAGGTATGTACAGAGTCTAAAAGGAAAGATGGTTGCCACAGGTAATGACATCTGTCAAAATACATACTGGGTGTTAAGATAGTAACCAAACATAAGTACTTGATGTCAAAAGTGCATAATATATATCAGAATAAAAATAAAGATCATACCAAACATTAGTATCTGAAGTATAGATGCTGTTCAGGTATGTTACTAATCAAGACAAGAAAAATAAAGGGTCCAAGAAGTTACATGTCTATATAATATATGCATTTTGAAAGAGAAATGCATATGTTACTAAGAGTTTGTTACTAGCAAATGCTGCTAAGGGGGTTCTTGGTGAAGTTGTTCTAGATCCATGGTCTAGGCTCCATATGATAAGTGCTTGTGATCCAAAAAATCTTGTGGTTGTTAAGGTCTTATGCAAAGTCTTATGCTAATCCCCAAGTTATGTGCTGTCCAAATAAGATACTCAGAGATATTGGTAACTGTATTCAGCAATAGATGGGTCTTATCAAGGCACAGCCAGATTGTGCATTGTCCAGACAATTGTTGCTGGCAGTGATATATCTGGGCTATAGAGTGTGGCTGCCACAGTTAGTAATTAGGCCTTGAGCCCATGTCATGGGCTTGAAGCCTTTGATCTAGACCATGCAATAGTTTACTAAGAAGATGTATAATCAGCAAGGTTACCAGGAGCTTAAGTGTAGTGCATGTACTGTGTATAGACCTATAATTGTACATCAATAGGTGCCTTGAATGTACTTTATAGCTTACATAAAGCAACTTCTTGTAATATCACTGTTATAGCTAGTCAAATCTAATATTGCAGTCTGATTCAGCTACTGTATAATAATGTAAGATTGTTCTATCTATAGCCAACAACTACAAAAAACATCTCTTGTACAATAGTTTGTACTGATTATAGTGCATCTGGAGTTGTATTATAAAGCACACTCTCCACAGACTAAGCTAGATAAAGGTGGGATGGTTAAGAAGCCTAGTAGCTGGGAAAATACTTCTTTATTGAATTTGATAGTGAGCTAAATATATACAGAAGGTATTTATACTATTTGTATAATAAGTATTTCTCTTGAAAAAAAAGGTAGTTACCATTATGTTTGTTAGTGTTAGAATAAATACAGCATCTGTCAAAATGTTAGGAATGCATATTAAGTGTCAGTATAGTTATTAAAGGTAAAAGGTGTATATATGCAATAATAAAAAAATTTACATAATAAATGTCATGAAAATTATTCATATCAAATGTCAAGGTCTACAAAGTGTACATGTTAGTCATATATATTTCATTAAGTGAGACAAAAGGAATAAAAAATGAGAAATGGTCATATATTCTTTAGTAAATGTATTATGAAAAGTAAAGTCAGTATTACTAAATATTGTTACTGATAATTGTTATTAAAATGAAGTCTTGACTATATCCTTCTAAACTTGAAAGCTAAACTCTATATAATAAGGCTTGTAATTTATAGATTTTGTCTTTGCTAAAGTCTTATATAAATAGCTACAATATTCTAAACTTAGAGGCTTAACCATACATGGATGGATCATGTGACTTGTTCATGACCTACAGCAACTCAAAAAACTTATACTTTTTGAAAGATGACATTGGCATGAAAGATTGGAAGTATTTACAATTCTGATTAAATCATATAAAATACTATAGCATTACAGCTACAAATTGCATCTTAGTTTATGTAATTTTAATCAAGACTGATAGAGCAATAGCCATTTTAAAAAATATACTCATTGAGACAGTTTTTTGAGCATTTTTAATTTTAGTATTTAGTACTTTGTATATTCTTTATTTGCCTTAATAACTGCTTGAATCCTTCTAAGCATGCTTTTTATCAGTCTTTCATATACTTCTGCTAGTATTCCATCCCACTCCTTTGCAACTCTCTCCCACAATTCATGCACACTATCAAAAGGTGTTTTATATTGCCTAAACTGCTTTTTAAGGTACTCTTAGAGGTATTTAATAGGGTTAAGATCAGGGGATTGGGCTGGCTACTAGAGGACATCAAAGTTGTTGTCTTCAAACCACTTGTTAGCCCTTTTGGAGTTGTGTTTGGGATTATTGTTCTGTCAAAAATAGCAGGCACTCTTCTCTATCTCCAATTTTTCAAAGCTCTTCTTTGCTCTATCCTTCAAAATTTCACACTACTACCCTGCATTTATGATCTCCACCACCTCTACCAGCTTTCCTACCCCATTCCAACCTATATAGCTCTATATCATGAGATTATTTCCTTCTCTATATTTTATAGTAGGTGTAGTAGTTTAGTTTAAAATGCCTTTTTCTGATAGCTTCTATACATATTGCTTTTCATCTGACTTAATCCTATTAATCTTTGTCTTATCTGTCTACAACACTCTTTTCCAGTCCTCCACAGTCCAGTTTTGATGCTTTTGAGCCTATTTAAGTCATAGTTGCCTATGTCTAGCTTTGAGCATAGGAACTTTCCTCTTTGTAACAGACTAATACTCCTCCTCCTTCAGTATATTCTGGACAGTTTATGAAGAGACAGGATTGTAAATAATGTTGTTGATAAAATTGGTGGCCTGAACAGCTGTATTAAGTTTTCCAGTTGAGATTTATTAAACAATAGCCTATTTATTATGTGGAGTAAATTTAGCTAGACAGCCTTTAAGATAGTTTTCTTATTCACCTCCAACTCTCTATTGATCCTCCCAATATTAGACTTCCCTAGACTAGTTTTAGCCTCAATCTGATGTAGAGAATACCCTTGAGCAAGGAGAGAAGTAACAGTAGAGTATTATACAGAAAAAGTAGCTTTCATAATAGTAGTTGAAGGTTAAGATGTGGTTCAACTAACTTGAACCACTCCCAAATATACCCAAACATGGTCACATGACTCTGTTGATATTCCCACATGCAACTTACTCTTTATTTCTGACTAAAATAGGGATAAATCTGCAAAGTTGAAGATGCTTAAAAAACTGTCCCAATGAGTGAATATTTTAAAATGGCCATTACTCCATCAGTTTTGATTCAGATTACATAGGCTAAGATGCAATTTGTAGCTGCAATGCTATAGTACTTTACATGATTTAATCAGAATTTTAAATACTTCCAATCTTTCATGCCAATGTCATCTTTCAAAAAGTATAAAACATTGGAACAGTTTTTTAAGCTATTGTACAAAAACAGAATTAAGAAAATACCAAGTCTCATGCTGTAGCCAAGTCAGATACTGCATAAGATATGATAGTCAAAGATGTTAATTAAAAGTACTCAGTGACAAATGGATTTTATCATCCTCTTCTAAGCTAAAATCTTAACTGTCTTTAGTTAACTAAAGTCCCATAATTGTTAGAATAGTCTATGTGCAAAATGACAAGATTAAAAAAGCAGCTAGCAATTAGTTGAACTACATTAAATCCTCACCTCTTTATCTTTTCATACTCATCACTATCTCAATCTTATTACTATATCCCTATAATTGTCAAATAATTTAAGAAGCATGTTATGGCTAAGGTGTTTCTTTAATAAGCTAGATGAATTTTAAGTATTGCATATAACTAACTAGTAACAAACTCCTACTTAATAGTTACTACTATCTTCAGAACATAGTTATGCTAATTTAAGACTACTAGTAGTAAGTTAGAGTAGTCAGAGCTGGAAGCTGAGGATAATAAACATTAATGGCTGCATAAAGAGTATAAGAAGAAAGAATGGGCTTGGGAGTATAATAAGCATTTCATAGGTATTTTCTTTTCTTCTTTTTATAATATTGCTAATACTTTTGCTAAGCTCTGCTTCTACTGTCACTAAAATATCTGCTGGAGAATCTAGATGCTAAAATGATAGTAAGCACCAACAGTGTCAGTCAGCAACATCACTAAGGTAATTTTAATTAATTGACAATTTATTCTCTAACAACCAAGCTTCTTTTAGCACCTATTATATAAATTTGTGAAAACAACAGGAGTAAAGTGTAGTGAAGGTTGGGAGAAGGTTAGCATGAATTATGGAGACATTGGAAAGGCTAAGCTCTGTACTCTCAAGTATTTAACAGAATTGCTAAGAGATTGACAATGTTGCTAAAGATAGTAAAGAATTCAAAGTGGAAGGAAAAGAGTAGGGCAAAGAAGAAAAATAAAGAAAACATATTTAAAGTAAGTTTATATTGTTGTTAATACTTACCAATGATTACTAACTCCATTATAGGAACTGATTCAAGACACTTGTACTAACAAGAAACTTATAGGCCTTCTTAAGTGGAAAAGAGTGATAATAATGATATATATAGGAATGAATGCTTGTATTGTACTTGAAAAGGCTAAAGAAAAGTCAACTATATTACTTATAGAGCAATAAGCATTTAAAGAAAAGTAAGGAGTAGTATATCTTAGCAATTATCACTAACATTCTTTTATTGCTAATGACTTTTATAATGCAACAATTGCTAGGCTGATAGTGACTCTGAAGGCTGCTGGTACTTAGCAGAAGCCCAACCTTGTTACCAATATAACAGTAGTAAGAAAGGTTGTTTGTATCATAGGCAATTTTTAAGGAGTTAAGGAGGCAAGTTCATTACTAGGATAGCAATATTGACAGCTTTAGTAAGGCAGGTAAGAGTCTTTGTGGAACAGTAGAAGAAGCTAGTAGTGGCTGGTTTACTAATATAGATCAAGCACTCTAGTCTGAATCTGCCAATAAGTTAGGATAGAATGATAGTTAGTGCTAGTATTGCTAGAGAAGGGAAATGAGAAGGGTTAGACAAAGGTAGATAGTAATGAAGACAGTAACAACAGCAACAGTAAGCCTCTGATAAAAAAACATAAGACTACTACATCTATCTCTGAATTACTAGAGTTAAGTAACATTATATTATTATTAATGAGGAGAAGCAGAAGAAAGGAGATATAATAATAAAAGAGGCAATACTAGTAGTAATGGCAGTTGAGAAAGTGACAGTGGAGCAGGTAGGAACTGAAGATGAATAAGGGCTTGAAGAAAAGGTAGAGAAGGACAAATATAAAGAAGAAGATAGATAGAGGATAAATACTGAGTTTTTCTTGTTGCCAAATCATTTGCTAATAAATTTGCTCAGCTGCCTGAACTTCTACTCTCTAGAGGCAGGTTAAGAATAATAACTTGTTCTAGCTCAATAAGGACCTTGCATTACCAATGCCACTAATGGCTCCTTCATTGCTACAAAAATACAGAAATTGAATAGCAGTACTGGAAAGATAATTCAGAAGGGAGCTGAAAGCAGTAAAAGAAGAGCTGTTGAAAGCTAGGGCAAGGTATATGGTAGCAAAGTGGACAGTAGCAACTCTAGAGAAGTATCAAAGCAATTGCCAGGCATTCTTATCCTGGCAAAGAGAGAATAGAGTTGGTGAAGACTGGAAGAAGAAAGAAGTAGCAGAAGTTTCTAGCAACAATGCCAACTTTGATACTTAGTAACTGCCTCCTGTAAAATTTTTTGATTTTTTAGCATTGTTTTTGGATATAGATTAGCCCCCTTAAGAGGCTTTAAATTCTCTTTTATATAAGTAAACTGGCCCCCTTAAGGGGCCTAATAAAATATATTATATAAATTTCAATTAAGAAAGAATAAGTAAAGATAATGAAAATAAGTAAGCTTGTACAAGATCAAATAAGAAAGCTAAGCCAAAGATAGAATAGTTGCTATACACTAGTGGCTACTACTTAATACTAGTAATAATAGAGGAAATGCTTAGTAGATTATTATGGTATGAAAACTTCAAAAGTATACTAAGTGCTAATAGTAAGTTACTCAACATAGCATCTTAATAAAAGAATAAAGATAGATATAAAACTGTCTTTAAAGGATCTGAATAAGCAAAGTAATATAAAAAATGTAAAAAAAAAGCTTAGCCATATAGCTAGTGTTTTTGGTAATATATTATTATAGTTTTTTTCAAAGTAATGAGGTCCTTTTACAATTAGATTAATATTCTGAAATACATGATAAAAGTATATAAGCATCACTATATAAAGTATATAAACACCACTATGGTTATAAGATATTATTACTAGGGGGTCTAAGTAATGAGGCCTCATCTTCTTATTATGAGTGACTTTCAATTTATTTGATTTGATTTGATTCTATACTTATCAAAGCCTTGCCCTATGTTGGGTTTTACTTATTATAGTTGACTATATACTTTTTTTATTATAAAATGTATCTTGTTTCTAATAAATACTGTATCTAGAATTGAACTTTTATACTATATTATGCCTCTTTTAAGGTAGTTTATGCTAAATTAAGGCAGTCAATATATGGTTGTGGAGCTACCCTTGCCCTTTATCTCTTATATCATTCTTTCTTCCTTATTCTTAGTAGCTTGCTTTCTCTGGTAGGTCTGATCAGATATAGGTCTCTATAGGGTCTTTTAGACTGATATGTGAAGTTGACATATTAAAATAGGACCTGAATTGCTCCTCTCTCAATAAGTAGCTTGCTTGATGCTTCTGGTCCTGTACCTGTGACTTCTGTATATCTCTTTGTGGTATCTATCATGTAAGTTACAGTCTAATATAAAGTACACAACTATCTCTGGTACTTAGTAACATATATTACACTTGGGTGATCTTTAGAGGTTTTCTTAGGATGCCATATCTGTAAAGGCAATCTTTGGAGGCTGTGGCTAAAGTCACACAGCTGACAAAGGGAGATTCAAAGTCTATTCAGTACTATGCTAAAGTTACAATCTAACTACACACCTAGCAAAGAGAGATTCAAAGAGAATGAGTCTGAGGACTCCCAATGCTCAGTATATCCTTCTACCCTCTTGGCACTATAAGACTGACTATACAGTAGTTGAAGGGGTCACATGCAACCACTAATACATTAGCATACTTGATCTGATTAGCAGATAGCATAGGAAATGCAAGGTAAGACAAAGTGAAATAAAGTAGCATGTGAGATAAACCTTAACCTCATAAATCAAAGTCATGTGCTCCCATTGCTACATTAACATATGTGCATCAGGACATGTGCCTCAATGGAATGGCAGTAGAACTATGGCTCCAAAAGTAAGGTGAGGTAAGATAAGATGAGATGAAATGAAATGAATAGAGTGGGGTGGCCCCTAATATCACTTTTATTTAGAGTGCAGCATCTTGATGCACCTGGATAAAAGAACTCTCAAATTGCTTGCTTTGCAGCAGAGACTGGGAGAATACCCTAGATTACTTTTGGGGCACTAAGGTGTCTATAGTAAAATTCTTGGACTTGTGCCAGTGCATGTACATTCATCTACTGTTTCCCAGGATATATACTTAATGCTGTAATCCTTCCACTTCACCTTGAATTGTATCTTTTCTTGAAACCACCTGCTGTTCAATATCTCCTCTATCTTGTACTCCTGCTCATTGTTAACTAACACTGGTAGCAGTGGTGGTTTTGGGTGTTGACCAGGAATGGAGTCCTTTAGCACTGGAAACAACTTAACCCTATTGAAAACTGGATGCAATTGCCATAGACTGGCAGGGAGTTTTTAGCTGATATGCAAGTGGTTCTATCTGTCTTTCCACCTTGAATGGCTCTAAATAACAATAGTGACAGCTTCTGTAATGGTCATGTTGTCTTAATGTTGGAACTGTTCAAGTAGACCCAATCCTTTGGTTTGTATACTAGAGCTGGTGTTCTTCCCCTGTTATAGTACCATGCCATGTCCTCCTTTGCCTTTGTCAGTGCTGCTTTTGCCTCCTCTGCACCTTCCTCATCTTTTCTACAAACTTGTTTACCTGTCTCATTCTCTAAGGGTTTTTCTCAGGGCTTAAAACCTATACATAGGTGCTGACCAGTGTCTGGAAAGAAGGGGGTTACCTAAATGGAGGAGTGGACATGATTGTTGTGCTAGAATTCAGTATCTGGTAGAAGCTCATCTCAGTTATCCTGCCTCTTATTACAGAATAGTTGCAAGTATTGCTTCAGTTCTTGATTTACTCTTTCCATCTGTCTGTCTGACTGAGGGTGGTAGACTATGATCATGTGAAGCTTCATCCCCAATAGTCTGTACAGCTCTTGAGTAAACTCCACTATAAACTGAAGGCCTCTGTCTGAGACATACTCATTCAAAAGTCCATGAAGCTTCCAGACATTCTTCTAATACAAACCTAGTGGCTTCCAATGCAGAACAAGTGGTGTGGATTGGGATGAAATGAGCCTGCTTTCCATAGAGGTCTACCACTACCATGATTGCATTGTACCTATAGGTGTTGGGAAGCTTGGCAATAAAATCCATCAATGCCATGCTTCAATAGCTAGTAGGAATTAGTAGAGCATGGAGCTGACCTATAGATGCTTGATAACAAGGTTTAGTACATAGGCAGAGATTGTATGTACATATGTAGATGCCAATATACCTGACATTTGAGGTCACCAGTAGTTCCTCAACACCAATTCTAGTGTCTTCTACCTGCTCAGGTGTCCTACCAGATGCAAATCATGATGCTGTTCCATAATATGCTGTCAGAGCTCCAGAATGTTGAATATGTAAATCTGCCCTTGAAAAGTCAGCAGCCCATCCTGCAGACCCCATTTCTCAGTATACACTAACTTCACCATTGTTTCTATAGGACCTATGCAGCTTGTGCCACCATGTCCTCCTAGGCACCCTGGCAGTTTCCACACCTTCATTTCTTGGGTTTGAGATATAGCTAGTGCTGGCAAAGATGCTCTAGGACAATGTACATGATCCAACAATGTTTCTCTAAAGTCTTGGTGTAGATGAGTATGTTGTCCAAATATATGCAGATGATGCTCTCCACAATCAAGACACAGAAAATGTTGTTCATCATAGTCTGGAAAGTGGCAGGGCTGTTGGTGAGGCCAAAGAACATTACTAGGGGTTCAAAAAGTCTGTGATTCATTCAGAATGCTTCCTTCCACTCATCTCCCTTCTTTATGTGCATGTTGTTGTAGCACCAGCAGATGTCCAACATGGTAAAATAGCATGTGCCCTGGAGATTATTCATGAGTTCAGAGATGAAGGGAAGGAGGTAGCAGTTCTTCACAATCATTGCATTCAAGACATGATAGTTTTGAACCAGATGGAGGAACCCATCTTGAGGAGCCTTCTTAGTCAAGGTTTTGACTAAGGAATGTTGTATGTTAGAGGGGGAGCTTATAGTTTCCATCTTATAATCAGTGACAGCAAGGTCTGTATTCAATTCTACTGACAAGATGGTAAAATAGTTAGCACTATACAATGGAGGCATACACTTCATCCATTGCTCCCCTAAAAACCCTCCTCTGGCATTGGTGCCTGGATGCTTGTTTCTTCACCCTCCTAACTCAAGGGTTCTGTAGTAACAGTGTCTGGCAACAAGAATCTGGCTACATCCTGTGTGGCTAGAAGT
The DNA here is from genome assembly GCA_018851325.1 of Termitomyces sp. DKA19. Lineage (NCBI taxonomy): Eukaryota > Fungi > Basidiomycota > Agaricomycetes > Agaricales > Lyophyllaceae > Termitomyces > Termitomyces sp. DKA19. Next base: position 3,855 of record JABCKS010024994.1, on the reverse strand, counting down.
TGCACCACAGCTCCTCCTGCTTTGCAGAAGAAAGATAGCAGACCTCTATTCCCTGCAGACAATAGCAGGCAAGGTGGCCTGCCTTCCCACATTGCCTACAGAGCAGGGGGGTCAGAGAACACTAGCAAGAGGTATCCACCTCTATTTAAATACCTGCTAGTAAGGGTCAAGAGAGTGGAGAAGCATTGATTGGTGCTGGGTTGGAATAGGCCAGAGGGTTAGGGAACACTAGAAGTCTGGATGGCATCCCAGTCCTTAGAACCCAGTGAAGATGGAGGCAAGTGGTGTCAGGCTGGCTGTGATGGAGTGCCTGTTTCAGCTCCATGAGTTGCTATTGCTCATGAGCTACTTTGTACCAGGTCTTGACCTACTTATTATCAGGTCACCTTTCTGTCATACTATTGATCTGGTCTAAGAGAGATGAGTGGAGCCCCTTCTGGAATGTGAGGCAGAGTTGCAATTCATCTGGAAACCCAGCCTGCTCCACCAGAGCTTAGAAAGAGTCAATATATTCATCCAATGACTTTTTTCCTTGTCTATACTGGTCCTGATCTCAGGGAGATAATGCTGCTATCTTTACTAGGTCCAGAAGGAAGAACTCAGCTCAGAAGTCATGTTAAAATGCATCCCAGTCTGCAAAACTGTGGACTCCACCAGCCTTTTGAAAGACATGCAATGTGTATGTGGAGACACAACCCAAATTCATATACAAAAGAACCCAAGCAATCTTTGGCTCATCTGGAATGAAGGCCTCACCACTCAGCTGGATATACATGATGCAAGACTGCAGGAAGCACTCCCAAGCCTTCTGATCTCCATCATAAACATCCAGAAGTGCTGGCCAGCATATTTTGGCCTGCACCACTGCCTTGGGGTTGAAGCAGTTTGGTGGCACAGTTATAGAAGGGGAAGGAATTGCCTAAGGGGTCAGACAAGGAAGAAGCAGGTGATCTAATAGGGTCTATAATGAGTGGGCAATGTTTTTGATAGATTATTGTAAGCCTGAGTAGATTGTTATAGGCCTATAAGTTTGTTGGTGTGAAGGGTAAGGGAAGCCTGAGTGGACTGCACCTGAGCCTCCAAGAGTAACAAGTAGTGCCAGGCATTGCCCTGAGGGTTAGAATCACCATCCCCAGGGTCTGCTAACAAGGCTGAAGTAGTTATAGAGGTCTCAGATTAAAAAATACAGGGTGAGGAAGGACTGCTAGAGGTGAGATTGACTCTAGCAGCTAGAAAGGCTTCCAGACCTAAGTAAGGAGACTTGTTCTGCTGTAAAGGTGACCTTTGGAGGCTGTGGTTAAAATTACACAGCTGGAAAAGGGAGATTCAAAGTCTATTCAGCACTGTGTTGAAGCCACAATCTAACTACATACCTGGCAAAGGGAAATCTAAAGAGAACAAGCCTGAGGACTCCCAATAATGCCTAGTACATCCTTCTACCCTCTTGGCACTATAAGACTGACTATACAGTAGTTGGAGGGGTCACATGCAACCACCAATACATTGGCATACTTGATCCAACCAGCAGATAGCACAGGAAATGTGAGGTGAGACAAGGTAAAGTGAGGTGAAGCAAGGTGAAGTGAGGTGAAACAAGGTGAGACAAGGTAGCACATGAGATAAACTCTAACTTTGTGGATCAAAGTCATGTGCTCCTGTTGCCATGTTGATGTATGTGCATCAGGACATATGCCTCAAGAGAATGGCAGCAGAACTATGGCTCTGAGGTGAGGTGAGGTGAGGTAAAGTGAGATGAGATGAAATAAATAGAGTGGGGTGGCCCCTGACACAATCCTTTGGTTTCAATCTTGTCCCCTTCTACTGTCTTTCTTGTTTCTCTATCTGCCCTCTTCTTGCCAGATATGCCTTTATACCCCAGTGTCTAATATACCTCAATTTCCATGTGCACATCAATCTTCCTGACAGTCTGGATTTTCTCCAAGACCTTGTCTACTAGATACTTTGCCATTCCTTATCCTATTGCCTCTAGCACTCTTATTGCTGCCTAGTTATCTGTTTTCAACATTGCATCCCTTGTTCTCTTCCTTTTCCTCACTTCTCTCTTTAACAGCTCCATTCTTAATATCTGCCCTATATACTCTCCCTTAAACATAGTATACTCTCTATCTAATCTCAATCACTTTCTTAAAATCCTGATCTCCCTCTAAAACTTCCTGTATAGAGCTGCTACTGCCTCTATCCTTTATCTATGCTCTAATCTATCTAAGTATATCTATGTCTCTGCCTTGTTGTCCCTTCCCCTCTCCTCCACCTCCTCCACTATCTCATCTATCATCACCTTCACTAGGCATTGCAAGTCTGACAGATATCTGACAATGGCAATTGTTTTCATGTTGTCTAAGGTACTAACCTAGCACTTTCATAATGTAGTAGAGTGGTGCTCTATACCTTTCAACAAAGACAGCTGCTCTTCTTGCCTGCTTATATAATGGGTATGTATCTGGCATCAATGCTATCCTTGCTGCTATATAGATGACTTTGATCTTAGTGCTCTTCATCAAGACCAGGTCACCTGTCTAAAAGTTATAGTCATAAATTATAGTGGCATGTTCTTCTTCAAAGTGAATGGTGGCTAAGTGAAAACTTTGTTCTGAAATTGCTCAAGTTTTCTTAGCAATGTTGAAGATGAATTGCTTGGCAGGCTATGAATTTAGTAAAAATAGGAATAAGTTTAGCAGTGGTAGATATATCACTTTAACTAAGTCAGCTGAAAGAAAAGGATAAGTATTAATAACAGCATAGTATGGAAAACAGCCCATTCACTTGTAAATTGTAACACATTCTAACCAAAAGATTAAGTAAGTAACTGTGCTCTACCTAAACTAGTCACTATCAACTGTCTTGAACAGAGCCTGGTAAATGTCAAAGTGTAGTTGCTTAACTATACTATTACTGCATTTGTTGTGACCTAAGACTTAAATGTGGTGCATGTTATACTTTCTTACTAAGTAAGTAACAGCCTTCAGGATCAGTGTGCTATTGTCAGTGACAATTTTGCTAAGACCTCCTCAGCAACAGATGATGTTTTCATATAGCTACTTAGCAATAGCATTGCTATTCTCCCTAACAAGTATATAGAACTCAGGATAATGAATTAGCAAATATCATCCTTAAACAATATATTTAAACCTATTAGAAGCCAGTATAAACATAGTATTAATTTATATCTTGCTGAACAAGGGCATGAGTATAGCAACAATTAGTGCAATAAGTACCTTTAGTCATCTGATAAACCTAGCAGATGTGGCAAGTATGAATATACTATACAATGTTAGTGCTAACTTGGGGCCACCAGAATTGTTCCAGTAATGCTGATTGGGTAGCAAATAGTCATTCATGTTCTATGTTATCATGCATAGCTCATAGGACATATAAGCAATAGTCAGTAGAAATGGATAGCTTGTATATACCATCTTGATTCTATCATCAGAGCTCACTATCTGCTAGGAAGAACATAGATGGATAATAAATGACTGTTTTCTATATTGAGTAGTGTTAGTTGAAATCCTCCATCTATAGCAGCATTATATATTGGATGACAGAGTATTTACAAAAGAGAAAGAGATGTGTAAGTGAGCTGGAAAAAAGGGAGCAGAAAGACAGTATATGACAGAGTAAAAGAGGAAAGGAATAAATAAAGAACAATGGAGAATATAATGCAGAGAATGATAGAACAGTAAAAATAGAGAACAAAGAGAAAACCAAACTTTATTTCAATGAATATAACATAAAGATAAGACCATTCATTAAAGCAATAACAAATAGAAAGATTCTAGATCTTAGTAGTAGGAAAGCTTTGTACATCTATAATGGTTTTTGAAGTTGTTTACAATA